>OX103971.1:43798188-43964919 GCA_944470395.2 Schistosoma turkestanicum
TACAGATTCATTCAGTTTTCAGCTATAGACAATAACTGTAGTAAAAGATAAGTCACACCAACTAAGTGGTCGAAATACCAAGACCATACACCTGATGAACCTGTACTTGGGAGAGTCATACATAGGCAACTCATGAACCCTGCACCTCTTTTCTACAAAATTTGCTATCACTAGCCGATACTCTGCGTGACAACCATTCCCTCTCCTTACCTGGCATACCAACGGTAAAAGTGGTAAATATAAGATGTTCTACACTACCATATACTGAAATATCAGCACAGCATTAACATCAGTATATGCCTAAGAAGCTTAAAACTATAAGTCCACAAACTAAGGTATCAAATAATTCATCCAATACAGACTATAATGTTCATCATCACGAGAGTGATGTACGACAATTACAAAACTCACTTGACAAAATAAAAGATAAACATAGCTACTTAGTTCCCCTCACGTATTACTGGGCCTCAGCTAATGACAAAAACCTCCAAGCACTGACTAAGGCTAAACGGATATCGAAATTGGGAGCTGAAGAAGTATTGCAAAGAGTAATACCTTCCTTTAATGACCCTGACCTCAAATCCTATACTAAGATAAGGGATACCTACATCAAGCATGTGGTATGCTAAACGTCAAACAAATGAGAAGCGATAAGATCTCATGACTGTGTAACAGTGAATAATTGGCTAAATTCAAGTCCCAACGCCATCAAGAATGATCAGCACATCGATTACAAACAAGATATTAGTACATACGATAACTTATCTTGTAGATGTTGACGACTCCACAGACTCTAAATCTTAACATATAATATGAATCCCTTCTGCCATCGAGAAATATAGGGACACCTGCTTTTCTAATCCAGGCTGTTGGAACGTTAACTTGCTTGAATGTTAGCCAAAAACAACAAAATTGGAAAAATAACGACTAGTTCCCCGAAAAGGTAGGATTCAAACTAACTTACCCGCGACTCCTAGGTACGATGAGCGCCTCTTATATTATGTGGAGTATCCCTGGACTTCAAAAGTTCGAAGATTGTATTAAGGACAAGTGTGATGAACATCCAAACACTCAGACTAACAGTAGTTTTGAAAGCACTAGGTACACCGCAGTACCACCAAATCATTGAATTATTAGTTCATTTTTTACCACACACCGTACTTAATATACTGATGCTCTTAATTGCAACAACCCCCAGTATGAACACTAATTCCAACCTACCTTACCAGTCCAGCTGGTAAAAATGACCCTCATGTTTGGAAACGGTCATAACAACTGGCAGTTATATAAGGCCATTCCTCTCTAGGTTTAGACCAATCAAAACAAATATCACCACGGCAACAAGCTCTGCTATCAAGACTATACTAGAAAGAGTGCTGTGCTGCACAAACAGCTTGTCCGAGATTTTCTTGGGATACAGCTCCGTGTGGTACCTCTAACACGACATATACTGTAGTCACTTTCCACCACAGACATGTTTAAAATCACTACCCCACACAGTCTCAAACAGCCAACATTCTAACCCTACGCTCTGGGCTAACAACACCTCCAAGAAAATTACATGACCCCTATTTCCACCAAAATGCTAATTCCAACAAACGTTCCCTGAATTTAAACCCATATCACACCCATAGTAACTTCCTGAATCGAAATAATCCCAATTATTCTAGCTTCGCGGGACATTTGTTCAATATATATATGTCTTATTGCCGCTCGCTCGATCTTTAATAACAGAACAGATTTAGTCATGTTTGCACTCTTTATCAACCATCCCTTATAATGATGTCTGAGTGACGGACCACTTGTAATATTTTTGATGTAAGCATACCTCTTAAAAATTATGATCTGTTTCGACGTGATCGGTTACAAGGATGAGGTGGAGGATCCCCCGTATATGCCCACTGTAGCCTAAACTATCTTATGTGATGTGCCAGAATTGGACAATATACAAGATTCTGTGTGGACCGTTCTGAAAACCTCTTGTTTAATTCCGTTACTCTTCGGCTGTGTTTATCGTCAGCCTAATTCATCAACAGAGGATTTGGCGGCACTGTCAGAAATATTCATGCTTTTTTCATCCCTAAAGGTCACAGGCAGGTCTATTTGCCTGAGATCTCTTGGTTTCCAGTCAAAGTACCAAAACGTTCAGAATCATCTACTGATTAATTAGAGCTTGAAGAGCGGATTCAATATAATTACAACCCTACCAAACATCGCGATATTTTGGATATAACTTTCACCAGTAACCTCAGCCCAAATATTATATGTGTTCTCAGGTAGCGATCATAATGTCGTTATCTGCAGTCATGATATAAAATTACATCTACAAAACATAAAACCAACACACTCCACAAAGACTTTCGCAAGATTGATTGGACAAACCTCCGATTTACTTCAGAAGCATTGACTGGACTACCTTCTTTACTGTAAGCACTACCTATGAACTAACAAACACATTCTATCACAAAACCAGAAATATATTCAATACAATCGCACCATTAGGACTTTGGTCAACCGGGATTTCTTATGATGTCTTTATTCTAGACCATATATGTAAACGTTTCCCAAGAAATATCACCAGACTTCCTACCCTTAATGACTTCTCCTACCTAGTTACGATGATCAAATGATATGCTCGTCAACTGATATGCTTGAAACTATTACGAGTTCACTTCACTCGCTAAACGAACGGAAGCAATGACACAGTGACAGGATAGGCTATTCTAATCCCTTTGCCCGGCCTGGTCAACTATATCAAGAAGTCTTGTTAACGCGTAGAATGTGCATTCTACAAGCACCCAGAAAATATTTAGTTACAAACACACAAATGGAGTTTATTTACACATGATAGAAACGTCCTTGGGAGAGTCACAAAATAGCATACTTAAATACTACATAAACCAATAATAGTCAAGGATTTTCCGGGAGGGAAATGTAAATTCAGGGTCAACTGATCAGCCCATGAGCGAAAACAAAATCCAAAATTAGGACCCTTCCCAAGTGGGTTTTGAGAATTTTACGTCCACAGCACAGAAATATTTGTCGAGATAGGGGTAATACGTAAACAGGCAATTGCACAGTATAGACGTGCTGTCGAACTGATAAAGGGCTCTTAAACACCTATCAAAGTCCTTTGAAATAAACAGTAATGCTAAATGGAAACGAGGGAGCATTTTTGTTAAAGACAACCAAGTCTACGAAGGCCCAAAAGGTATCCCAAAGCTAACGTACTGAATGATTAACAGGTGGTCCCAACACAAACATGTGAAACCACTTCACTTCAGTGTACAAAATATTTCTAAGGCGATTAGTACACTGAAATAGTTTTACATCAAAGTGCCAGGTGATGTCTCGGCTAGCATGCTGAAAAATGGAAGCAATTATCTTTCTTTCATACTTCGTAAACTATATACTATATCACTTCCTACATCGTGTTACCCTTATACCTGGAAGACTACACATATTATTCCCGCATATTATCTTCATCAAAATAAAGTCAATTGGAATGAGTAACAGGTTGCATTTAAAGTTTGCTTCACTCCTAAATGAATGGAAACAAATGGTGAAGTACAAAGATTGCCTTTCATTAACAAGATCAATAACCAAATGCCTTGTCCAAGGATTTGAATTTGGTCCACTGTTGTTTCTCCAGAACACAACCAATAAATGCGAAACTACAAAATTCGGAAGGCTATGTCTAAATGCAGGTGATCTTAAAATAGTACATAGCTTTAAAAATGAGGATCTGAGGAGAAATATAACCCAGATTCAGAGTGACCTTGACAACCTATCTATCTGGAGCAAAACGTGTCAGCTACCATCAAACCACAACAAATGTGACACTATGCATTTTAGTAAACATCGGCATGAAACACCACCAAGCTTATCCTCTTTGCCGAGTAAACAAGACCCCCACCTAAATACCATTCATTTATCTCTTCAAACACAAATACTATAGATAAGATACGAGTTGAAAATATCCAAAGACGCTTCACAAGGCGACTTGTAGGATGGAGAAATACTCTTGACTACGCAGAAAGATGAGAACATCTTTCCCTAGAACCTCTATGGCGCCGTCGGTTGCAAAACAACCTAATAATCGTTTGTGAAATAATATGTGACCTCTCCTTTATAACATCCGGCCCCATCATGAACCGTGACCCTGCTTACAGACTCAGAAACTATGCATATACACTACTATCTGCAAAGCGCAAAACGTCAGTGCGTCAAAATTTCTTTGTAATACGGTGCAGTGTATTGTGGAATAGACTGCCAATTTGTATCCGTGTCTGTGACACAACCTCCAGGTTCAAGAAACCAGAAACGCTGTTGTTAGACTTCAAAGAGATTTGTTCACCAATTACAGAATTTCTACTAAATTTCAAGGCACATTTTAGTGGTCCATCTAATAAGTTGACTAACTTTAGAAACTATTAACAGACCATGAATATATTGTACTCTCGTTGCCATTCATGCAAGCGTCACCAAATGATAGACACATGATCTCCTTAATCTTACTAACAGAAGTAGGTCACGCTTTTGCGCTCCAATCCCTAACACCAGGAGTTTCCTTAGTATTTAAAGTCACATCATTTTCTTCATATCTTTCATACTGATCTTAGTTTTTATTTCAAGTAGAAACTTTGGTTTTTCGGCGTCCAGATTTTCAATACTTCATTGTTTGACAGACTGTCGATATGTATTTGATGGATCGCAGTTAGGGTTCTGTACAGACAGTTAAACCATTTACCTATATCCGTGTAAATTGGTTAAACTTTATGATAATCAGTGACCTTTGATTCGTTTATCCAGAAGGAACAAGTTTCGAAGAGTTTGAGAAGAAACATCTTTATTTGGTCGGCTGTTTTATGGTACGATAATGTCTATCAAATAGTCTTATTCTATCTATCTCAGTGTATCCAAATGGGTTGATGTAGTAATATTTTCATATATATATATATATATATATATATATATATATATATATCTTTTGCTTCACCTGCCCTTCGAAACAACATGAGAAATTACAGTATATCTCTGAGTACGGATTATTTAAAAAAGCACAGTATGTAAGTGACTATAAGATTTACGCTGATTGGTTTGTCAACAGAATAAATTACTTTATAAGGCTACTGAGGATAAATCATACCTGAATTTCAAAAACCTCTAGTTCTTCAGTCAACAGCCTACGTTACAAACATTTTTGTAAGCCATTTACATTTATTTTAAGTAATCGAATGAAATGATTATTATTTTTCTTGAGGTTTCGGTTTATTCGAATAATGGGAAGAGAAAGTGTGCTAATTGTTTAGATTGTGTTTTGTATTACATTTTATTAAGTCAGCGGAAAGATCATTATTTTTAAAATAGATCTTTGTTAGTTTTTTAATAGATTGTAAAAATTCAAACTCGAATATTCTTTTCACAGTAGAGTTTACAGATTTATTATTATTATTATTATTATTATTATTATTATTATTATTAAAATAAAACAGATTACATGGTGTCTAGGACAGTTTATCATAGTATGTTAACCAGTTGAATATCGCTAATTTCAGACATGTAGTCAGCCTGTAAATTTTATGAAAAATTTACAGACACATTCGGTTGAGACTATTAACGAATGTTTAACAAATGTACATAATACAGGAGTTTGTTGACCTGAATAAATTTGCATAAACTATGGTATATTAACCATGTTAAAACTGATGAAATTATTTATTATGCATAATTAGAGAAAGTTGATTTGTGTTACGTACTAACTAAAATGATGTTGTAAAAAAAAATAACAGCACACTGTTTCAATTTGTTAAAGTAAAATGTTGTGATTAACTAATTCAAACAAGTGCTGCATAAACAAAGATGTCTCTATAAACGCTTAGAACAGTATGCTTATGTCGACCGCAGTTTGATTAGATGTATAAGCTTTGAATTTTCTGAATAAGCGTAAAAATCTATCAGTCAGTCGATCAAAAGTTTAAATTATTAAGAAATAACTCTGAAACAAGTTTATCTTCATTAAAAAGGTTCTGTATTTGATGGTTAATTTGTGGACTACAAAGAAGAAAATTTCTATTCAATAAAAACGAAACGTCAGTTGTTTTAGTTAGTTTTCCTCACGGCAGAACTCCACCAGTCTTCATTGTCTATCTGTTGTCGCAATTCCTCATCCTAATAATAAAATTTTGAATGTATCAACGAACTAGCATAATTTTCTTCATTAAAATTATTTGGAGTTTTGTCAGGAGTTAATCGAACCCTGCTTGATGTAATAACTCCCCTCCTACATTAGTCAATAGTTCTCCATGATCAAAGATCAACTTCAATTGAAAGTCTGGGACATTATATTTTGATTGGTTGGCTGACTAAGGTTATCGAGTATCACAAATTAACATATGTTAAGTACTCGTTAAGTATTTGGAATAGTTTTCAGAAGATCATACTCTAAACTGATTAATAACGCTCAAGATAGTTTGCAATGAAATTGGGTTATTTTGGTCGAAAAGACGGTTAATCAGAATGGATAAGTGATTTGGATTCACAGTGAGACGTTTACTCAAAGTAACATCTTATAGCTTATTTCTAATGTGTTTAAATAAGGAATAATATATTAATGCTTTGTTATTTTATACACTGTTATCTAACTGATAAAAGGTTTTATTTCTAGTTTTAGTTGGCAATAGCTATTACATTTTTCACTTAATAGAATTTTTGATCTGTTTAACAGTGAAATAATGTTCAAAATACATTCACCTAAGTAATCTATTGTACAAAATAAGTGAATATTCATCTATTGTATTGCTTATCGTGTTTTACACTTAATATGATAATAGATTTATAATAGATCGTAAATGTAAGCAGTAACCACAATACAAATCGGGTTTACTTTTGGTAGGCATAGTGACCATTAAATAAAAGATTGTATATCCTTAGAAATTGTATGAGTCTAATTGTTAAATTGTGTAAGCCTATGCTGTTGTGGTTTAGCAGAAAAAATAAGATATGTTTTTGCGTGGAGTATACATAGGTTGAAGTGTAAGTACAGTGTATGAAAGAATATGTTTGAAAACAGGTTAATATTACCCAGAAAGTACTGAAAATTATGAAACACTGGACAGTTGCTTTGTCACAATTAAGACCTCATCTGCACATTAGGTCTCAAGACGAGCACACTAACTGGACCTTAGAATTCTGATGCGGAAGTCTATAGATGAACTATTTTCGAAACCTAAGAGTTATAAGCTTGAAGTCGTATGTGGTTGTTTTCGAGTATGAATGAAATGATTTTTACAATGACAGAACGTGGGCCTAGAGCTCTCTCGTTCTCAATGGATCTAAGGATGATGTCCGCCTGTGATATATTTTGTCTTCAAATAAATATAACTTTGTTAACTGCGTTTACCTTTCAATCTATCTCCCAACATAAATAACTTATTTTATTCTGTTTTGATTCACATTTTCTACTTATCTTCAGTTAAACAACATTAACTTAATTTTAAAATAAGGTTTTGTCATTAGATTAGATTAGCAATAGGATTATTGAAGAAGTCGAGAAAAATTGAGAAACAGCCTGACAGAAAAAGTTCATATCCTGCAGCTACAACTATGGATTTCAGTCACTCATTGTGAATCTACATTCTATGTCACCCTACTCCAATAAGCACGTATTAATTTCTTAATTATCATGTCATTACTGTTTCTCCAACTTGTACTAGATCGATATGAAAAGTACATTACCACTCTACAATTTACTTAAATCTCTCTCACCATTAATGAAATTTTACTTATAAATATTTAGTTTACTTAGTGTACCATCGTATTCATGTTATAGACTGACTCAGTTTTTCTAACTTTACATCATCTGTATATTCTGACTAGTAAATTCGTAACAACAGTTAACGTGAAATACGACTCATCTAGCAGTAGATATTAACTATTTCAATCCTTTCAATTTCCATCAAAACTCTACATACAAAATTTTATTTTTAATGTTAAATGCCCATTTTATTTCATTGTAATAATGTATCGATCAACGGTAAACCACCACTGAACTCCTCGAAGAACTGGAGCACCGTTACATTCTAGTATGTGACTTATCAGTCATCTAATGCTTCCAGGTTACCAGTGGTGATTTAACACTGATCGGTTCATGATTTCAGGGAGACCCAGCAAAGTCTACAGCCCTGTACTGACCAAGATTTATTTATTTCAAATCTGGCTATCCATTCAATCTAATAAAATGAAAAGAAGGATGTGTAGTAATTTTTGTTTTCATGGAATTTGCGGATTGTACACCTCATATTGTATGAGATCAAACTAGAGCAATGATGTGATGTGTTTCAAGAGACATTCAGTTTATCGTTCAAACTAGCTGTAGAGAATCTCATGTTCAACAACAACAACAACTGTTTGAGCGAACTGTTTGTCAATAAGCAAATAAATAAATGATAAAAATTTAATCTGACAAAACTTATAACTTGACTGAATCTGTTTAATAATGATGGATTAGTTAGACTGAATAATTCAATGTACAGAATATTCCTTATCAATCTATATACAGCTTTATCATTGTCATCTTCAAATATATGAATATTATTAGGTATCATTGTGTTTGACCGAATCGAACAGAAATTCCAAATTAAGTCGGAGTACTTACGGTCATTATATACATGTATGTGTTAGGATATTCATCAAATATCTTAAAAGAATTATTTTTGTAATTCTAATTTTATTGATCGATTGCTACTGGTCAATATTAAGGTCGTCCTAGCTATCAGTATCACGTACTTTAATGTTGTTTCCCATTTGTCGTCCTGACTATCAATGTTACTTCAAATGTTGTTTCCAATTCCACCTAACTGTATAAATACGCATTATCTGTAACTTTTTATGACCCGGACCCAGATCCCTAGTCTGGGATCCTTATCCTCTTCTGGACTCGAACCTTCTACTTTCAGGATGATCGTAGAATACATGTTCTACTTCACATCAATTTTTCTTCTTTTACTCAGCGGGGGTTTAGGACAATTGGATTAGAGTAGCCTGTCGTGTCGCCGGGTCCTCGATTCTCGCTCTCATTTATTGGCTGAGGTAAACTCATAAGAGTTCAAGCATATCAAATAACATGTTCATGTGCATGAGTAACAATATGTTTAGCTAACGATAAAAACATAGCTAGGTATTGTAAAAAAAATGCACATGAACCAACAGTAACAAAGTGTATCGATATATCCTTTACTGTTGATGCCTACTTCTCGACTGACACCTTAGTTTACGAAAAAAAACAATCTCAAATCAAGACATTTTATATACTTTCTACAAAATAATTAAAAAAATACTTATCACAGTTAAAAAATGAATTACAATTCATTTTGTTTGAAGTTATATGTATATCTGGGAGTGAGCAGTAATTAAAATATCTCATTACAAACCATTAAAATAGAAAATTCCATGAATAGTTCAGTTATATGCTGAAATAACCACTTAAAACCTGAAATGTATTTGAAGATACTAGTCATAAACTTCTGTTTCTTCACTACTTTTTTTTGTACAGGAAAGAAAGAAAATAAAAATACAGAAATATGAAAGATAAATTCATACTGACATTTACAACAGTGTTATTTCTTCTAGACTATTAAATAACCGGAATTTTACGATTTGCACAACCATTCATTCTCCATTGGTTTACATCTTTATACCAATAAGACTGTTCCATGTTGTCAATTTCATGCGCCAGCATACATAGTCGACAATCAGTAAATGTATTAAAATCAACTGTTCCGTGGTTATGCCATTTAAAGTATTCATTGTATGCAGTTTTATTTCTATCTAAATAATGCAAATAATTAGCTAATTGTTCCACAGAATTGAAATCATCTACATGAATAAAAGAATTTGCTGGAGCTGATCTTACATAATCTGATTTTGCTGCACCCATTACAATTGGAACCACACTATTTCTAAAATGCAAAGATAAATTGAGATAATTAACTACAGAACTAAAAAGTAGCACAAACTATTAATGGTTAAAACTGTTGAATTGTCAACTGAGAGTTTCTGGGATAGCAATCTTGTAAAACAATTACATTTCTGAATCACTTCAGAATTATCACTCTGTGATGAATATTAGTTGGAACATTTCAGATGACCAAAGTTGGTAGAGTACAGTTTAGTTACAGGAAGTCATTATAGGTACCTGTATCATAACTACTAATGTAAAACAGTTTGGGATAGTTCAGGGTAATTAACCTGAAATCCCTTATTCATTGTTCAATAAACGTTACATATCGTTTAAATAAAGCTCCACTTCTATTCTTTCTTGTAACTCCTAATCATCCAATGGCGTTTAGTACTATACTCCCTTGTAAATGCTCTAGGTTATTCATGTTATCAAAGACAGTGATTTATTACTGCTTACTCAACCCCTTCCAACCTTTCTGGTGAGCATAAATTTCTGGCTCCGTGGTAAAGTGTTTTCACCAGCACAAAAGCTATGATTCAAGGCATTGCCCACTTCATGTTTTTTTTTATCTACGTATGCCACTTTTTATGTGGAAATCTAGATCTCTTCTTTTATACTCCTTTGTTAATTCGACGTTGAGATAGTCTTAAATGAATATTACAAACATTTTATGTGTGTGATTTATGCACACTAAATTATCATTGTCTAGTAGTTTTATAGGCGTCATAAGGCGCTTCTGTTGTGTTGGTTTTATTATACTGCGCAAATAAAATTATTCTGAAATATTCTACAGCTTTCTCTCCTAGCTTCTCTAAAGGTCAGTTAAATACTGATTCCCAACCACATTCACATCGCACACACCTTGTCAACTACTGTGGAACTAGTACATTTTTCAAATTCGAAATTGTTTTATTTAATTTAGAGAAATCAAACTTATTAGATTGAAAAGAAAGCAACAAAATTCAATAAACTCATCGTGCTCTTTAATCAGTGTTACATTTGCTTTATTTGAATCGGTAAAGAGAACAAACTTCATAAAAATTGCAGAGAATACAATAACAGAACAAAAAAAATAAGGATCACGGTTCTGTTGAAAGCATATGTTCCCAGATTGTTTAAACATCTTATCTGATGATAACGAGATGATAGTGTAAGTATATATTTGAATAACTGTCTCCAAATTTATTTCTCACTCACCACTGAATTAATATCCAAATAGGTTTTGATAATTTTAACATGTTATTTATATACTACACAACAGTAAACCGCAATTTGTTAGGAAGGTAAGTAAAATTGTTGTTTGTCTATGGAAGAAGTATCGATAGTACCAGTTCACGGTCCTATATATATAGTTCGTCGTTTATTATCTCAATACCTTTAAAATATACTGTTAAACTGTTTAGTTACCACAGATAACTTTCGAAGCGCCTGTCAGCATCAGAAACGTTCATAAAGTTAGTCAATGTTTATGGTAACTGTTTAATTTTGATTCCAAATTGAAAAGAGGAAAAGTTTGTAAATATATTTACCCGAAACAGTTTGATGAACATTTTTTTGAACATTCATACAGGGTTTATATATGTGTTTTAAAAGCAGCTTACTTGAGAGCATTTAGAAAGAATTTTTCAGTAATATAATCTTGACAAATACTATTCTCAAAACTGAGATAGAATTTATAATCCTTTTTCAATGATTCAAAGCATGAATTATCTGTACGAGCACAATGTAGATTTCCACATGCACCGTAGATATCAACCTATTCATAAATATAACAGTGAATAGATTAGCAATGAATAAATCGTATAATAAACAACAATTAATACTTAACTGATCAGTGAAATATAATTTACAAATAGTTAATGATAGATAAATTGATAGATAAAACTTTACAGCTTAACGACCTATTACCATTGAATTATCTTTTAGTGCTTGAGACTATTTAATAAACAGTGAGAATTTTCATTCTGTTTAAACAATCGATGGATGATACAACAAGAAAAAATATAAAACAAACAAGTATCTGTTGATAGTCAACCTTTAAAATTAGAAGAGAATACTTCAGCAAATTATTCTCAATGACACTCATTAAAACAGTGTTTGTTTTCTTTTCTTTGAGACTATATTATTACAGAGATAAACACTTGTATTCCAAGTAACAATAGCTTTACAAAACAGTCATAGTGTATGTAGAATACATCCGATTGAGAGTAATGCATCTGTGATATAAAATTATCATCCTAACTCCTAAATAGCTGTTACATGTCTATCTTAAGATTTGATGTAATGATCAACAAGTAGCTTGCTAAATCATCTCATCCTACTTCAGAACGCTTGAACAAGAAATAATCGATTGCCAAGCATATTTCATTAATTCGAAGGACTGATAAATTTTTTCTAGGATTACTTATTCTAATTTCATGATTCAAATCATTTATCTAAAACAGATAATCATTTGGTGGCAATATTCATCTGATGGAATGTAAAAAGCACGTCTTTAAATATCAAATATGACTATAAACGAATAGCTATTGTTTATCTGTAAGGAAATAATACAAACGAGAAGATTACTTTTACCAGAAAGTGCAATGAATATTGCTAAACAGTCCCATGCTAGAACAAAACCATCATCCATGGCTTTCAAGTTTTCAATGGTGATCTAGCATTGATCAGTTCATGATTTCCACAACCCTATTACTGATCACTAGAGATAAAACATGGGCTGTTAACACTGTTAACTGGAACAATGTAATGCATATTTTGTGTATCAACAAAATACTACCAGGTTTAAAAGTAATTATTGTTTGCTCACCTATAAAATGATTATATAATTTTTAAGCAGTCAAACAACTTTCTTATTATATATGTATTATTAGGTATCGTTGTATCATAGTCGTATTAATGGGTACTCAGTAGTGGATAACTGTGTTAATTTGGTATACATATCCGTATTAAAATTCAGTCAGAATCATCATAACATTACTATGAACCTTGTCTTAAGTATGCTCTATATAGGTTGAATGTGTGGTCAATATAATTTGGTTAACGCTATTTACGTGATGACTCAAGTAGTACAAGATACATAAACATCAAAATACTGAAAAGGTGTTTGACAGCATTTTTTGGAAACAAACTTATCTCACTCACAATACAATGATCTTGATGGTCGTTAGAGTAGTTTATGCGGTGCGTTTATTTAGACAATACCCAGTGGTCAGACAACTGCTCAATGTAGTAGATAATTAATTTAAGTTCTATCAAAACGTTTGAGCATGTTTTGAACAATAACTTTTAATTACAAATGAATATTAGCTGCACAATTACTGAATATTAGTACAAAGCATCAACACAATGCTTCCTGATTTTCAATGCTTCTCCAAATGATATCACTTCGTGGTGAAAACCCTCTTCACAACAGAACTCACTTTAACCTTTCGCATTAGAATTTCAAATAACCCCACAGTAAAAGTTATCTAGTCAGTAAATTTTGTGGGTGTTCTGTAAATTTATAGATAACTAACTCTACTAGCAATCTAATAAATTTGAGCTTTCTTAATCACAGAATTAATATGTAACTGTTATCTACTACGTACAAAAGTTTTTTCACATGTTTCCACTTTTCTTTTTTATAGTTTTAAGTATTGATTAACCCTAATCTAATATGCTTTAACTGATCAAAGGGCTTAGTTTTTAGATATAAAAAAACACCAGGTTAAATTAGCAACCTTTCCGATAATGTTCATAATTAAACAGATTCTCCCATTTTTATTATTACTTTCAAAAAAAACCAATTGTCAATATACTTAGACCTGTGTTTTTAGCTTTCATAATCAATTCACTGTCATAGATGATAATAATGAAATATTTGAATAAATCAAATTAAAAATTATTGCAGATTCTGTAATTATTGGCGTTTCTTACACTGATATATTTCATCAATTTCTGAGCATATTCCATTCGTGGACTTCCAGAACCACAATTACTTACAAACCATGCAATCATTTTGGTTTTACCAACAGAAAAATCTTTAACAGGTTGAATCAACTTGTTTAATTCTTTTGGTTGAACATCGACAAATGATACATACTTATAATATGGTGTTACTATAGTTGAATCCACTGTGTATGTAGCGGTGAAATTAATCTGTAAACAAAAGTGGAATAGTTATTTTATTCAAAGACCATAATGGTTGATGTATAAATATTAAAAAAAAGAGATAAATTATAATACAAGATAGTTATAAATAATCTCAATAATGCAGTATGACAAAACAAATTTCAGCGGATACTACTGAATGAAATGAAGAAAAAAAAATGCAGATACCACATAGTTACGTTATAATATAGTATTCTATATACCAGTTAACAAGTAACATTCTTCATTCCATTTCATATATGATACTTTAATAATATTACTTGATACAATTTACATCCTAATGGTTAATACAACACCTAAATAACACCTCACAAGATGTTCATAAATAAATTTAAGTTAGTAAAAAATGAATTATCTAAATTCTCCACAACATTACTATTTCTGATAACTTTTAAACCAAGAAAATATTTGACATCACTAAATTATTTTAGCATTTCTGTTTTGTCAGTTCAGAGGTTGCGGAGACTGTTTTCCCTGTTTTGCAAACCATGTTGGAGACTGATTCCAAAACAAAAAATACTACATTACATTGTCCCCTATTCCGATAAACATCAACATGCTCCAAATTTATTGAAAAAGTAACACAGTCCGTAAATTACTGTGATATAGAATAAAGCCACTGTTGTAAATTGTAAAAACCGGTTCCATTGTAACTGCCACACATTTTCTCAGCATTTATAAAATACAAATTTACTAAAGGTAGTACAGATTTATGTTTGTTTTTTTTTAAATCATCTGTAAACAAGTGTTCATGTTACAAATAAGATTCACAGACTGATATTGGTTCAAGGACTTTGGATTTATGATTATGACCGACTTGGTCTTTCGTACTGTTACGGGTATAAGGGTGGTTGTCACTTCCAGGCTGACCGCACGGTGGAAGGTTGTTTCTAGACGGACCTGAAAAGGAAGGTAGATTAGCGTTAGTCTTAGAGACCTGGTTGCGTGACCGCAGAGCCCAGGGGACAACTGCTTGAGGCCGGTCACGGACGGCCTTTTGATGGAAGGGTTTTAGAGTATTAGTTCCGCCTTTAAAAGTCCTTAGTGGGCACCCTTACCCAAGGAGACGGAAATCCGTGAGGTAGGGTGAGGTGTGACATTTTTAGGGCCGACCTTTTCTAACCCTTCCTTCCTTGTGAGAAGGCAGCATCGCTGCAGATGCTGGTTGTCCGAGGGAAACACCATACTGCTGTCAAACCCCTCTACAGTCAGCAGTACGACTTCGCCCTCAGACCTTGAGTAGCTGCTTTTAGTCTCATCGTTCTCCAATCGACCTGCCTGGTATGGTAGGACCTAAAGGAACATGTTCCAGCCAATATAGCTCTGTTGGGTCATCACGATAGGCAAGACCGACCACCACGTCAAGGTAGCAGCTTCGGTCGGGAAGGACTATCGATGGTATAGGGAAAAAGCTGAAAATGATACAGTTGTGAAAATTAGAAAAAAACATTTGATCAAACAAAATTGTTTTTAATTAAATCGTCATGAGATTTACGTTTGATGCACGTGAACAAGGCGTGATGACAATCTAATGGTAAACAATTTTGTTCACTGCTATGTGTGGTTCTAATTCTCCGGTTAATTTTAAATTTCAAAACGTCAGTCGGATAAAGTTTACTATGGTAATTCATTTCGTCTAGGAGCAAGTGAGCGAATTGGCGAATGCATTAATAAGATTAAGATGTAGATTTATATATACATAGGAAAATGGCTGAGTCATCAAAATATTTGAGAGGTTAACATTAAAGCGAGTAAGATGGATATTCTCATATGCGGTCAGCAATGTTCATTCGTACCAGCTAATACAAACCAGATAATAGTAAGAGCCGATGGCACATTTAAGTTGTTGCTATAAAAATGGTTTGGTTAAATAACTAAATCAAAACGCTTAACCTAATAAAATATAAGCGCACTCAACTGTATGTGGAGGCACTACATGTGTCTAAATTATAAATAACAATAATTTCAATTTTAATTGGATAGAAAATACTACTACTGCTACTACTATAGAAGTTAATATATTTAAATCTATCAAAATTTTTTTTAGAAGAACAAAAGATTACAGATGGTAAGAAGAAGTAAGAAGAGTTTACAATGCATTCATGATCTTCTGTAGAATGAAAATAAAACATATAGATGACTTTAACTGAAGACAATGAAGAATTTTGTCAGTTTATTCACCAGAAATGTATGGCCAAAAGAGTTAATGAACACATATCATAATACTATGTTTATTCAAGTATATTTTACAAAATTCCGAACTTTGAAAATATACCTAAAGCTCATAGGATGAATCACGCAAGATGTTAATAAAAAATGTTAATCAAGAAAGTAAACCGATTAAGAGTCATTGGTGTTTTCCTAGGCAAGATTATAAGTCAAAAATGTATTTCAGATTTATTAATCTTTTTTCCTAACTATGACCTATCGATTAATTTCATGATGGCAACAGCAGTAATATTAGATATTTAATTTTACTCGAAGATTTGAAGTTCGCATATGAAACCTCAACATATACTCAATGTCAATGTAAACACAATAATTATAAAAATAAAAACCAATTTATGTGGTCGCATTAAATGAATATAAATGAGCACAACTTTTTTAAATAAATTAGTCTACAGGCAATATAATTAGTGAAAATTAACATTTTCAAAACGCATTAAGTGGGAACTTAATAAATGGCCAGGATAAATTTCATAAATTTACTACTAACCATGTTTTCAGGTTCATCAAATAAAGAATGTTGTGGAGACTCAAGGTTAAACATTAACCAAGTTTGATTTTTTCTTTTTTTGAAATCAATAGATCCTGAAAAATCTGCGAAGACGACTAAATCTGCTTGTTTTGGACCGTCAGTAGAGCCATCTACATCGCATTCATATACCGGACAAACTGAAAGATTGGGAAGTGGAGATGATCTGCGATAATAGTAAATACGTTTCTTGCGAACTTGTCCGTTTTTACGTGCCTGTAATTGAAAAATAATAGTAGGTTAGCATAATAAATAAAACCTATAGTAACACAAATAGTAACGAATTCAATAGTAATAGATAAAAAGGGTTGGTAAAGAAAATGATTTAAAGTGTATAACCGATAAGCTGGACCTGAACATACTGACCAGGTATTTGCACTTCAAAAGGTCAACGCCAGACTATAGATAACCCAGACGACCCGAAGACAGCATTCAATCTTGTTGACAGAGAGCTTCTGTGGAAGTGTCGATTATTTGAGCAAATACCAAAGAAGTTTAGTCTGCACAGCCTTTCTTAATTTAACCAGTGCGGGTTGAGTTAGAAATTGTGGTCAACTGATAACAGAGTTAATAACCTCAATTGAGGTTCGTCAGGGTTATTCATCTTTCTATTCTTATTTGATTTAGTCATAATCATTCTTAAGGAGTTAGTGATCTCATCAACTTATTTGGCACAAGTTGGTCTGCTGTCATGGGATTTACCTATAGCCGCATAATGTGCAATTGGTAGTCCTCTTGATGAAGTTGCTGAAAAGATGAACAGTCTTACTACCGCTTTAAGCAACAATAGAAACATCTTTAGGATATGTTACTCTCCCTCTAAATGCAAAATATCATATCAGGATTGGGGATCGTCGGCGCCTGATAAAATGATAAGTAGTGGAACATTTAAGCTCACTGAGTCCTAAGGGATCAATATCTGACGAAATTCGGTCACAGATCCAAAAAGTGAGGTTAGCGCTTGCCATCTTGTCTCAGTGGCGGATTAGGTGAGCTATTCATTTACCAACCACAGCACGAATTTATTGAGCGTATGTTCGCTCCATTTTTCTCTGTAGGTGGGGGTTTTAAGAAGAGGAGATATTCGAAAGTCACTAATTTTTGATTATGCATGTCTTTGGAGCATTGTTGGTATCTTCTTCGACTATCACGTCGGCAAATATGAGGCTGAGCATAGTTCGCTAAGTACAGATTACCGACCGATAGATGAGTTTATGAATCTTTATTAACGGGCACGGTTGGTATATATGTTAGTTATTGTCTGGTCTAGTAGTCGGCTCTAGGGAATCAAGGAGCTACCAATCTTGGTCTCGGTATCAGTCTATCAAGCCATTCACTGTTGAACCAAGTCAATTAGGTAGGTGCAAATAACTTGGTTAGATTCCTTATGATTGCCTTAACCGACGATCAGAGACTTTATACTGAGAGTGCCCATAATCGCTTGTAATGCTTCAGGTTCAGTCATTGTTTGTCTTTTTTCAGATCCTAGGTTTCTAGATTATCTTACTGTTACTTCTTAGTCCACTAACCCGAGTTTTCTGATTGAGCCGTATCTTTTAAGGCTGATATTCTAAATTATTATTTATGCCATGACCACTGCTCCTGTTCTGAGAACCATCCGAATAACTTCATCTCACTGTTCTAATGTGGTGAGGCTGAGAAAGTTGATGCACATATATAAAGGCGTTCTATGTTGCATAGGACTTACCGACTAATGATTAATATGTTTAGACATGTACCAATCAAATTCAGTCTTCCCGCAAATGCGAACTGATCAATGTTAGACCAATACTAAAAGTTTGCAAACACTGGACGGCCGTTTTGTCCTAGTATTGGACTCCTTAGTAGTTTACATTCACGATCTCTCAAGCGAGAATCATACTCAGGACCTTCAGTTGACGTGCAAACACCTAATGGCTGTCCAGTACATCCAGGTTTTCAATGGTGGTCTGACGTTGATCGGTTTATGATCTCAATGCAGATTAACATTCTCCATAACTCAATATGGATAATAAAAACTTTTGCGAGACAAAACCTGTCAAATTATCTTTCATAGTATAAAAAATTGTTATGATAGATGCAGACATCCTTTCCTTACTACTACTTGCCGACTCGAATGGGATCAGACTAAAATAGAAATAATTCAGCGTCTTGACAACAAAACACATAATCAGAAAAAAAATCAAGGGTTGACTGCATCAAATCGTGTTACCTCATATCATATTATCTGTAACATTCAGATAACATTCATCTACCTTCAATCAAAAGTCATTCATCGTCCAAATAATCTCTATTTAGTTCTTTGGATATTGTAAGTACTTAGTGCATTACAAACATTATTCTTCATTTTTACACAGATTCGAACAAAGTGTATACTTATCCTTAAAATAATAAAAATAATGTATTTGTAGTTATCATTACAGTGATTCGTGTATTTTCCTTCTTTCCCTGTTCTTTGGATAATGGAAAAGAAATTATTATATATTTCATACATCGAATATAGTCAACAATGAAAGAAGGAGAGAAAATGATTTTTTTTTGAATATTCACTAGTTGAATGCCAATAAGTTAAGAATTTGTACTGTGAATTCATTTCTGCAATCAAAACAACTGTAAATGAAACACGAACTGAACGATGTGGAACATTCAGTTACTGGTTTTTAAAATTACAATTGTTTTGTAGATAAAATCATTAGATGAAGTTATTTTAAAACATGAATCAACTGTATTGTTGTAAACAGTATGAGTCAACGGAAACTGACCTGGAATAAATGTCAGGACGCATGATTTGTCCTACTTAAAACTCATTCACACTGGTAACTTATATCCTCAGTCTAACTTGAGGATGAAAGCTGAATTATGTAATAATGTTTCGAATAGACAAATCTTTAGAAATTTATAAACCACTAGATGCATTGACTAACTTTCGAACGTATTCTAGTGTTAAGAAATCTTTTGTTTGAGACTTGACATTCTTTTGAGATTTAAACTTTAGAATCCAAGTACACTGTAAAATATTTAATTATTACTACCTGTCTGACGTATCAGCATTGGCAAACGATAAACATATTATAGATAATGATTATATGACAAGTTTTCAACAGCCAAACGAATCTTAGAAAACGAGCGTGATAAGACTGATGTATCGTGTTTACATCTTTTTCGAAAAAAAGGAACATTTTTTTAAATTTAAACGAAAGTTTTTATCGTTCAGTAAACAGTTGAATAATAAATGCACAAAGTTTCACAAAATCCTTAGCAAAAAGCATTTGTGATAACATTAACATCTAGATCTATATTCACCTCATGAACTTCACCGGAAAAGCTGTATGAAATGACCTTAAATTGTATAATTGGTTATTATCTTCAATTTCATTTTTTTTTTCAATACATCATACACACTTTATATTGAAATACACAGAGTCACAATCCATGCAAAAATCATTTGAAAATCGTTTACAAAGTAAACCGAAAATCGATCACCATGTTACGAAATGTTTGCATAGATATTTAAATACAATTTACGTGCTTGTTATTTTACTCACAACACTGGTTAGCTTTTTTTAGTGTTATGCTAGGTACATTTGCAAATACGAAGCTCAGCTGTTGTTTACCTAGGCACAGGACCTGCAGTATACATAGATGAGCTCCAGATGGAACTTTCCAAAAACACTACTGATTATAAATGGCTTGTAAAGACTGTTTCCGAAGTAAGAATAATGATCATTTTCTGCATGCTGTGATTGTTTATATCTTCAGAAACAGTCATAACAAAAATTAGTAGATGAATAATGGCCATATTATTTTACTCTGACAGTAACTCCTTTCGATGTGAATACGCAGGATTTTACAATAGATTTAGTTTTTTGGATTCGTATAGAGTAAAATGTAGTTGACATCGGAATGTATTGTTGGATAATATTGTGTGTACTTGATAAAGAAGCGTAAAGTGTTCACCAAGTAAAATACATATTCATAAAATAAACGAATAAGTCGTTAAATATAAATTAAAATCACTGATATATAAAGTTTCAGCTGACTTCTTTGTATTTTGATTTGTAGAAGAGAAAACATGAATTTAAGATACGATCACTAGTCAAGAAAGGGAAATCAAACGAGTTCAAAAGGATCACTTCATAGATTCTCTTTCAGTTAGAAATACTTTTAAGATTATCAAGCATTTTTTGTACTCACAAATTAACCTTCTGATAACACAAATTAATGTCCATGAAGATTAGGAAACTCTGAGTTTTCGAGAAAGTTATCTAAAGTAATAAATATCTCAAGAGATTTAAGTAGGAAAACAATAGTATTTAGTCCAATTAACATGGTTCTCAATGTTGCATATTACAAATTCTCAAAACCATGTTCTGAAACTTAACATCAAATTAACAAATTACTGTAAACTAAGAATATCAACAGAGATATGTGGATACGTTAGAAAGATGGATAGAGAATAGAACGAAGCGTACATCTTGGATTACACTTATAATCAATACATTAAAATCTCTACAGAGAATTAATTATTGAACATCAATTTAATGATAAACTGTCCCCTGCACTGAGCTTATTCACAACAGTAGCCAAATGTATCACAAATGACAGAAAACAAAAAAAAGTTTCCGAAGCTTGTAATTAATTATCTTTCTATTAAATATTAGTTCCAAAGACTTAAAACGCAATAATTTATCATCAACTAGAAAAAACGAAAGATAGATCAACATTACTTCTTATTTACCGAAACAGAAAACCAACCAACAATCTAAAAGCCAAACAGAATCAAAGCTTTTGGCAAATCAGAAAATATTCATAAATAAAAGACAGAATAGTATTCATCCGAAAATAGAATTGGGTTAACTCATAAAGTTTCCTAGACAGTTGATTATTATTTGTCACCGTTTAAACTAGAGTTGTACAGTTTTTTTACATAAAGCCATGAATGAGCTAATTTTGAATCATTTTTAGTCGACAAAATTACACTATTCAGAGTAATAAACAACTTCTTTACAATTACTATCGACTACTAAATCAGTTTAAGTTGTAGCATACCGATGAAGCATCTCACCAAAAAGCAACTAGGTATAACGAAGCTATTTGCAAGTGCCAGCGTTTGTAAGTTTATGATGAACAGCCTAGGTTCAATAACAAACTCATTGTTTCTGTATTTGGTAGTGTGTCCTTTAATAATGCGACTTAACTGTATGATTGCTATGACCTTAGACTGTTTACATCCTAAGTTTGTTCTTACATTAATTAAACTATTAATGCATACTTGATAAGCAGTTATATTGTTGTTTATCAATAGTTATGCTCTATAACATAAAATTTCTTAAGCACTATTTCTGACTTTACAATAATTCAATAACCACGTAGTAGATAAACTATATTTTCTTTCTAAAAATATAATTTCATGTCAGTACCAACGTTAATACAAAAAAAGTGAAGTGGCCAAGTTTAATTAACGCTTAGTTTGCAAACGTCTAAAATGAAATAGCATCAGTTTTTATGAATCAATAAAGTGATCAATACAGAACATTAAACTCTTCTAGTGGTGAACAGTATTTTGCTCTAATTTAATAAATACATTTTTTTAATAGTAATAATAATTTAAACTAATTACTACTGATGTCAATAAAAAACTAACATTTCCGAAATCGCAAATATATATATATATATATATATATATATATATATATATATTCTTCAGGATGAATAGTTAAATGTCCTACATGAACAGATTTCGTTATAAGTTAACTATTAGAAATTCTTCTTTGTATTGGTTGTGTTTAATCTGCTCATTGATGTTCAGGACTGCAGGTGATCAGTTTCTTATGCATATTTGCATCCTATGAAGATCGCCTCAATATCGCCTATAGATTACAAACATTATTAACAGAGGTGGATATTAGCTAACATTGGAGTCTGGGACACTCGTTTTGTCCTATTGCGGACAACGTTAATACAGAAAAAAGTGGAGTGGCCAAGTTTAATTAACGCATAGTTTGCAAACATATAAAATGAAATAGCATCAGTTTTTATGAATCAATAAAGTGGAAGGATTCAGTATTGAAATATCAGTTATTAAAGTGACAAATTTCACCATGGTTCAGCTTAACATATGGCGATGAAGTAATCGCCGACAATTAATTATAGATTATGCAAATGTAATAGTGATTCGACTGAAGAAAACTTCAATCAATATCATTACTTGACAATTACACATTTACATATTCTGATTACTTCTATACCTGTACTGTTTGCTTTTAAAGTCAATTTTAGTCGGCAAAAATAATTAAAAAATACGTGATTTAAAATTTTATTTCTTACTGTGCTAGTAATCAGTGTTCAATGAAACATCTTTGTTGTTATGATTGAGTGCCAAACACTAAACATTTATTCTGATAATTATTAGCTGGTTTGTAAAACACATAACTGGTGTTAGATGATTGGATGTAGTCAAGAGAAGGTCCTAGACCTTAACACATTTGACATCAGAACAGTTCACACGTTCAGTTATTTGGCCAGGTGATCACAATGTAACTTGACTCATGAAATTCGATCAATACTAAAGACTAGATAAACATGAAATTGGTCAATACTCAGTGATCAGTCAATGTACGTGTAATTTTAGCTTAAAAAATAAATTCGTTTGCATCATCGTGGATACAGCTCAAAAATTCAAAAATAGTTTTAGAATTACAGCTATTAGTTCAAATTTGAAGCAAAAGTCCTTGTTTCGACTCATTGTAGAGAGGTTTTGAATACAATCTGCTAAGATGTCTCACACTTAAACAAAACAGCTCTTCATTGTTCGTAGATTTTCAATGGTAATCTAGCTACCATTAATTCATAATTTAAATGGTGGAAGTTTTACAATCTCAAAAAAAACTATAAACATAACCGTAAGACGTATGAAGCTAACATTCAACTAACAACTGAGAACTAATGATACTATCCAATTACTTAAACTGAAATTATTCGGTAGAAATTGCATTTTGAATCAACAGTTGGAAATTAAACGAGTATCCAGCAATCCAATGATGGATTACGAAATGAACTAATTTCATGTAAAAATAATAAACATCACATTATCAACACTGAACAGTTTCTCTACAAGCTAACTAGTCATTTGTTAAATATCTGTATGTTTTACAAATTCACTAGTCTTATAACAATAATGATAGACATTAGCTGTAGGCAGGGTATTTTTCACAAAATCTACCATTCATAAATTCTCTTGACATTTTATAGTGGCCTAACAAGAATGAAATTGCATGTCACAGCAAATCCTTTAAACATTGAATTTTGAAGCAAAATAAACGTTGGACAATATGATTTTTTCTTTCATTGATTCATTGGACGATAATTCCAAATAATTTGATAGCAAATAAGTATTTCAGATAACCATAATAAGAACGAATTTCATGGATTAACATATGGTAACACAATAGTTAGTATGGTTTATGTTGAGAATAATCGAAACAGATGGTAGCTGGACTACGTAAGTAAATAGTTCGGAATCATATATCTAATTAGGTACCAGTAATGGAAATGATAACAGTCCATGAATATTTACATAATACAAAATAATTATTTGAGTTATTTAGTTAAATTGATTATTTGGTTAAATCTTAGCCATTGTTGGCGATTATCTTATTCTCTAAATGGTTAAACACTATCGATCATAAATTCTCACTAGACCTAGTGAATTCATCTCCAGGCTGGTGATTATTGAGTCGTAAATCAATGTACCGCCGAATAGTTTGTAAGGAATAATCTAGTTAAAAATTACTTTTCCTCACGGATTCAATCTAAATGAAAAACCTTTGGAAGCTGAACAACAGTGTCCATTTGATACATCAAAGCGTAATACTATGTCAATTAACACATACTTTATGGTTTCGGCATCCAGCATAATACCTTTGGATTAATGAGTCGGCATTTCATACAGTCTGATTATTCCATTGTCTATAATTGTCTTACAACTGGAATGTATCAATTATTCTCATTATTATTTATTCTTTTTGATTGTATTGCAGTCAAAGAAACTCTTTGGATCATCTAGCTTGTTCTATTTAGTTGTAACTCTATTGTCCTGGTGACTTAATAAGATTCTGTACCGAAAGCTGTACAACACAAATCCACATTACATCGTATGGCTGTCAATTATTGATTTGATGGTTTTCAGATGATTCAATTAT
The DNA here is from genome assembly GCA_944470395.2 of Schistosoma turkestanicum. Lineage (NCBI taxonomy): Eukaryota > Metazoa > Platyhelminthes > Trematoda > Strigeidida > Schistosomatidae > Schistosoma > Schistosoma turkestanicum. The sequence continues at coordinate 43,823,258 of OX103971.1, forward strand.
TATTTTATCATTATGAGCTTTCAATACATAAGTGTTTATGATTTATTAGTCTAAAGGAATTTTCCACACATTCTAAAATAAATTGGAAAACTAACTAAAGTGAGGTTAGTCATTGACGAAAACTGATACAACAATATAATTTTTGATTAACATCTAGTTAACAATGACAATATCTACTTGTTTTTAACGTAGAAGTTACAATACATATCTGAACATAAAATATTCATTCTGGACACATATTAAGATTATTTGAAATTCTGGTTACAAATCAGTATGCTGGTACTGCAATACAGTAATAACAACTGAAACAATAACTCATTAGTTCAATTAGACAAGGATTTTATCTTTTATATTAATTACGTTTGAAAAGATCGATCAGTGTGATATAAAATTCTTATGCTCCTTACGAAGTTTGTAAGTCAGAAATATAACCCCTCTTTTAGTAGTGAGTGTGCATCGGTGGAAATACTCGAACTCAAACGGACCAGATATTTAGTGTTCCTTACTTTTCACTAATTCTCTGGTCAGCATCATTTTGTGGTAAAATTTATCTTAAACTAGTCATTTAGTTGTAGTCAAGACCCACTAAAAATCAAGCACCTATAAAGTTGTCAACTGATTAGTACCACTTAAAAACGGTTAAAAATGTTATTTTTAAACAGTACTATCTTACAAATAAATAATTAAAACAAGAACCATACAGCATTTATTGGAATTGAACATTAAATATCAAATTGGATATTAAATGGAAAGTGCTGATAAATCAAATGTCTAAGAAGCTATCATGTTTAATTTCAGCAAATAATAGCACTACATTGCTTGAATTTGGTTACATTTTATTGTCTGTTAATACATCTATATTTTTCAGTAAGTTAATAAATATATATTTTGTGGACGTACGTCGATTTGAAATTCGCGTGTTTTGATTCACAGTAACCAACGCCATTCGTTCTTCTGACAACGAAATAAAGAAGTTGATTTACTATTTTGACTTACCCTGAAAAGATCTGATTGAATTAATTTCAGGTCAATAACTTATGTCAACCCTAGCACAAATTTTAACTGGTTATAAAAACGCCATAATCCACGTTAATCTATCCGGAAATATTTATTTATTAAATAATAAGGAGATTAAAAAGTATTGAATATTGAATATTTATTCGTTGATAGGCGGTAATTTTCACCAATTCATCTTAGTCTAGAAATCATACAATTTCATTGAGCATTGAATAGGTATTTCATACTAGTATTCAACATAATGAGTGAGTTCAGACATCAAATCCAGATCTATTACTTAATCTGTAACTAAATGGACTTGTATTTACGTAAATGTTAATTCGGGGCAATTTTTATCGATATCCATTTGAAATCGCTGGTTATTTTACTTCATTAAGAGTTTACGAGTTTCTTAACGAACAATTCTTAAATTAAATGAAAGCATGAATAAGAAAAGGACCTTTTGGTCGAAACATATCAAAAAACATCAAAGGCTCACCAAAACTATTATAGATTCATTTTATTTTTGAGAGGTATATCATACATATTTTAGTTGCAACAACTGAATGTTCCATATACTGATCGTAATTCATCAAAAACAAACTTAATCGGATAGATCCGTGATTCTCCTGTAAATGAAACATGGAGATTTCATTTTTTGTGCTTTAGATATTGCTTTCTGAACTCAAATAACTGACATTTATAATATTGTACGTTCTTTTGTATTTTGCAACACACTATTATGATATCAGATAAAATGCTTATTGCAAGTTTGAAGTATTTTTAATTTGCCTGATACAGAGGAATAATAGGATGCATTTAATGCAATCGAGAAAAAAAAACAAAATGCTTCTCCCATATTTTTACATTTCAATTGTTTTCAGTTATCATGATGTATGACAAAGCAGGGAAATGTATCACATTAACATCAAGTGATTAAAGATATGATTATATCATAAAATCAAACGATGAATGTTCGATATTTTAGTTTCGATTGATAAGTTACATTCGAAAGTGAGATTTATTGGTGAAAAAGCAATTCATTGTTTAATTCTAGTTATTTTTTTGCTTAAATTCACATTATTAACATAATCGATAATGCATCAGATAAGAAATCAATAAATCTTGTTTACAGTAGTCGAATGTTCGCATTTCGTTTACCTGTTAGACACTTGTGGAATATCCTACGTTATCAAGACAAGGCTAACGGTAAATCTGCAAACCATTCCCTAGATTCATTTAAAGCTGTTTAAAAAATTACAGCCTGTTATCCAGTACAAAATATTCAAATGTTTTAGTCTCATGAGTATTAGGACTTATATTCAATCTAGAAACAACTGTAATGTTTTAGTGAACTGGAAAAAAACGAATTCTGTACATGTATTTTAATGTTAATAAAAAATATGATTTTGAAATGAACCAGTGAGAAGAAGCTAGCTATTTGTAAACCTTTCCTTTAGGAGAGTTTGAATCATAATGTATACAAAAGAATGAGTACAATTTTCTGAAACTTTAGTATCCTTTATTTTTTCCAATGAAATCTATTCATCTAAATAAAGAATCATTGAACAATAACACAATGAGCAAACGAATAATGTAAAAAGAAGAAAAATATTAGGAATACAAGATACAATGATTTTGAATAAGGTTACAATATCATATAGAATTACCAATTTAAGCGAACAGACACTAAATAACTGCACTTATATTTCTATAAACAAGTAGAGATTGATAAACTATTGCAAAGCACCCACTACATACTCATAAACTTCATGAAGTGAATGAGAATATGTATTACTGTTTGGGATTTAGATGAATATTCATGATTTAGGGCGTAGAAAAAGTATGATCCGGTGGAAATGAGCTAACATGAAAAAATGATCAACATCTGTGACAGTTTATTGATATTATTACTACATGATTAATAGTTTTAAAGAAAACAAAGTTACTACAATATGAAATGACATTTCAAAATGTCTGAAAGATTAAAGTTTGCTGGTTCTAACGTTTCACTCAATAAATCGCTCTGAGCATTTCAATCCATTGTTTTTTATGAGAAACTAGTTTAACCATAACTTCATATATATCAAAAAGAAACACTTCTCTACCCATTATTTTAATACTTTCTACAAAACGTGGTCCTACATCATTTACGTTGATATTACCGTTTACTAAATTTATTTCATCGCTCCTACAGAATCTTCCTGAAAATCAAAAGATTGGAAAAACATTCAATCCAACACTTATGCAAAATCAAAGGTGAATAACATTTGAAGTTCACATAGTTGAATGGCAGATTACGCTACTTCATAATAACATACACTGTATAGTATAGAAAGAATGAAGGTGAAATTCACCTAATCTAATTTAAACTACCAACATTAATATAACTATTTTTAAAATATAGTATACTTACTTCTAACACTTGTACAGGAACATAACTCATTTGCGCCAATATCCTGTCATCCTCGTATGGATTGTCCGTTTCAAATGGGAATAAGATTAAATTATTTATATCAAATTTCTTTTTAAGTTGATAACCTTGTTCATCGAATAATTTTGTCATAATTGAACCTAAATGTCTTTTTGAATTTACTAATAGATTTCTTCTACTCTTATTGCTTACAGTATGATGATAGTCAGTGGAGAAAACTGAATTTTCAGGTTCACTGATTGATTGCCCATGTTTTTTCATCAGTGTATATGTGCTTAATTTAGTGATATTAAATGATAGGAATGCTTTCTCATTTGGATAATGTGTAGTTAAAAAAATTATTGAGAATAATACAACGAAAAGTATGAGGGCAAAAATGGGCTTGTTTAGAATTACTTTTCTAACATTTCTGTAAGCACATGTGCATAAACTCAAAGTGACCAGTGAAGATGATGATAGTGATGACGTTGATGACAACCGAGATCTAAAAAGCATGTATGTAATAATTGTTCGAAATCTCTAATGTAATTGTTGATTTTAAATGGATAAGTTCAAGGTCAAATTGAGTGTTTATTTGGCAGTACTTCAATAAGTTAACCGTTAATTTTGTTATTTGATTGGTTGGTAATCACAGCTTAGCATTAATTGGTTAATGGTTTATTAAAAATAGATAGACTCAAAAGTAGCAAAGTAATATTTTAAACAAAAACCAAATATTGAGTTAGTTCAATGTAAAAATTAATTGTCTGAATGTTTACTGTCTAACTTAATACTTATTCAACTTGTTTCTTTTCCAAAAATTGATGTACTCTGAAAATACTAATTACATATTTCACTTTACAGGTAGCTTTACATAGAAATAAATGTTTATTGCAGGGGATAGATGTGTCATGTTACATCATTTGAAGTGTTCCAGTTGGGAAATTATTTACGATGTATACTTTCTACATATATTACAGCAGTAGAAGGAATCAGTCAATTATTTTTAAGTAAATATCGTGTTGATATATGAACGGTGTACTTAAGGTCATTTCTAGTGCCACAACGGTTTAGCCATAATCGTCTACAACCAGAGAAAATAAAACAGAAACAGAAAGTGTAGAATAACGTAAGTAATAAATACACCGATATGTCAGTCTAGTCTACCTTAATACAAGCCTAAGATTATTTTATAATTTAATGTTCGGATTGTGCTGGTGTTTCGTTCACTGAGCTGGATGTTTTGGTTGTGAAACTTTCATTGTTCTTCTGAACAACATCATCAGCACAAACTTCAGACAGAAGTAAAGTATTCGAATTTCCCCACGTTTAACCCGTAGCTTGTTCTGTTAACCTCGATCTTGATTGGTTGCTGTTGACATAAGTCTGTCTTTCTTTGGATTAGGTACTATTCAAAATAGTTAAATATACAAGAGACCGTTTTGGTGTAACTTATCCTTTGGTAAGGGGCTTATTTTGTAGGCTCATCAATAAGAACGACTGAACATTTGGAGTCCGTATAATTTAGGTTCTGGACAAAGAGGAGTTTATTCTAATGATTTAATGTCGGCGATTAAGGAAAGAACAAAGACAAGCAAACAGAGGGTTTCTAAACCTGTAAGATGTGAGTTCACTTCTAAGAATCTAGTCGTCAACCATGTCTAAGTTAAGCACCAAGAGTAGATATCCCCGGTTGCATTGAGTAAAGACTAATTTGAAGAATTTTTAGTGATAAGGTATACAAGATCGAAGTTTTAAGGATGTCACCTTGGTAATTGGTGATAGGTTTCTTAGTGAGTAAATAGTTAGAAAGTTCATCACAAATATATTTTTCCATTATTCTTAAGATAAGCGGACTAATAATTGTTCATGTTAATCTTATCTGTAAATTTGTTACGTGGTAATATGTGCGCAGTTTTCCAACAGTAAGGGTAAATATTTATCTCCAGAAAGAGAGAGTATAGTGGTTCAGAGGATGTAGTACGACAGCAGATCCAACATTTTTGTAATGAATGGATGTAATCCCGCCAACTTCGCGATTGTTTGAGACATTGAGGCATCTCTAAATTTCTTGATGTTCTAATGCAGTTATTAAAATGAAGTATTAAGTTTTGTACTTCTGAGCTATATTCTAGTGCTAAGAACTCCTCATTAACGGCTTACAACATATGCTTTATTTTATTTTGTTAAAAATTATGGTTATTTATGCAGTTAATGTGAAATCATTTGACTTAAAGTAACCTTTCTCTATGCGTCTTAATTTATCACAGTATTTAGTTGGTATGCATAATTCGTCTGGCCTATTATTCCAATATGTTTTAAGAGGAATACAAGAATCTGTCATATCAGTAAACTTTATAATCGTATTTTCTGCAAATTTAACATTTATGGTCTGTGATTAGAATAGAGTAGTATGATGGCACCGAATATCAAAAACTTTCCAATGCTTTTAAGTTACACAGCTGTCTAAAGTTAATCACAAACATTTATCAATAGAAAAAAGTGTTTTAGATAATTAATCAATTCAAAAGTATAAAAATTATGTGAAACTAATTGGTGCAAACGTGTCAGTATGCTTAAAAATGATTTTTTTTAAAAAAAACACAAAACCGTGATTTGTAATAAATTCATGAATCAACTGAATTTATTTTGCGAGTTCAAAAAAAAAACAAAAGAAAACAATAGTAACAAAAATTATGAATGTGTTAAAATAAGATCGTTAATAATGAATGACACATTGTGCTTAAATACATGAAATACTGAAAGTCATTGAATGTGTACAGCAATATAACTAACTATATATGATATTGTTAAACAGATTGTTAAACACAACTCTAACCGGTGACATGTTACATAAATCGAAATGTGAAAACTATCAACTGTAAAGTATAGTTCGAACAATAAGATATGCTAACATAAATCTGATTAATATTCATTCGACCTTCTTGTTGACATTTTGTAGCTTTAATTTATCGAATTCTTATTTTCAGGCAGAGTTTTGGAGTTTTGTGTTTTTACACATTTGAAACTGAAACTCAAGGAGCACTGGACGACGGGACGAACAACATCACAAACGTTTAATACGGCCTTTATCCAGGACACTGACAAACTCAACGAATTCAGGATAGCCCTCAGCAATAGATTCCAGGCATTGCACTATATACTCAGTAGAGAGGGAACAACCATGGAGAGCAATGTAAAGGAATCTAGAAGGCAATCACTCAAACATGTCAGAAGGTTCTGGGCCACAAGAAGCACCATCACAAGGAATGGATCTCTGTTGGTAGTCTTGAAAAAATTGAAGAAAGGAGGAACAAGAAGGCAGCAATCAATGTCAGCCGAACAAGAGCAGAGAATGTTAAGGCACAAGCTTAATGCGGAGAGGCAAGCAGGAAGGTAAAGAAGAGCGTCAGGCCCGATAAATGTAAATATGTGGAAGATCTAGCAACGACGGCGGAAAAGGCTGTAAGAGAAGGAAACATGAGACAATTGTACGAAACAACAAAGAAGCTCGCTGGAAACTATCGTAAATCAGAACGACCAGTGAAAAGCGAGGAAGGCAAAGTAATCAGCAACACTGAAGAACAGCGAAATAGGTGGGTAGAGCACTTTAAGGAACTATTGAATCGACCAGCTCCACTGAACACACCCAACATCGAAGCAGCATCTACGGACCTCCCAATTGATGTTGGCCCACATACAATTGAGGAGATCAGTATGGCAGTCGGACAAATCAAGAGTGGCAAATCAGCTAGAGCAGACAACATTCCAGCAGAGGCAATGAAAGTAGATATGGAAGCAACTGCATAAATACTTCACATTCTCTTCAACAAGATTTGGGAGGAAGAACAAATACCAACAGACCAGAAAGAAGGATACCAGATCAAAACGCCAAAGAAAGGCGATCTCAGCAAGTGTGAGAACTACACAGGCATCACTCTTCTCTCAATACCAGGCAAAGTCTTCATCAGGGAATTGTTAAACAGAATGAAGGACTTCGTGGACGCTGAACTTCGAGATCAGCAGGCTGGATTTCATAAGGATCGATCGTTTGCCGACCGAATCGCAACATTATGAATCATTGTGGAACAATCAGCTGAATGGAAATCACAACTCTACATGAACTTCATTGACTACGAGAAAGCATTTGATAGTGTGAACAGGACAACACTTTGGCGTCCGTGAGGAAATAGTCAACATTATACGAAGTTCTTGCGGTGGATTAAACTGAGACATCGTGCATGGAGGACATCTGACAGACTCTTTCGAGGTGAAGACCGGTGTCAGGCAAGGCTGCTTACTCTCACCCTTTCTCTTTCTCCTGATGATCGACTGGGTTATGAAGACGTCAGCATCTGGAGGGAAGCACGGTATGCTGATGGATGATCTGGACTTCACAGATGACCTGGCTCTTCTATCTCACACGCAATAACAAATGCAAGAGAAGACGACCAGTGTAGCAGCATTCTCTGCAGCAGTAGGTCTCAACATACATAAAGGGAAAAGTAAGATACAACACAACATGCACCAACCAAACCACTCTTGATGGAGATGCCTTGGAGGACGTTAACACATTTACATATCTGGGCAGCATCGTCGACAACCAAGGTTGATCCGATGCAGATGTGAGGGCGCGGATCGGCAAAGCAAGGGCTGCGTTTCTACAGTTGAAAAATATCTGGATACCCAAACAAATATTAATCAACACCAAGATCAGGATTTTCAATACAAATGTCAATACGATTCTACTGTATTCGGCAGAAATTTGGAGAACTTTAAAAGCCATCATCCAGAAGATACAAGTATTTACTAACAGTTGTCTACGCAAAATTCTTCGGATTCGTTAGTCAGACACATCATCAGCAACAACTTACTGTGAGAGAGAACAAACCATATTCAAGTGGAGGAGGAAATCAGGAAGAAGCGATGGAAGTGGATAGGACACACAGTACGAGAAGCACCTAACTGCGTCACAAGACAAGCCCTCACATGGAACCCTCAAGGCAAAAGGAAAAGAAGAAGGCCAAGAAGCACATTACGCCGAGAAATAGAGAAAGACATGATAAGAATGAACAAAAACTGGAAAGAACTTGAAACGGAAGCTGAGGACAGAGTTGGTTGGAGAAAAATGGTCGGCGGCCTATGCTCCATTAGGCGTAACAGGCGTAAGTAAGTAAGCACGTAAGTAAGCAGTTAAGTAAGTAAGTAAGTAAGTTTCTAAGTAAGCAACTAGGTAAGTAAGTAGGTAAGCAATTAATGAAGTAATTAAGTAAGGAAGTCAGTAAGTACGTAAGTGAATGAATTTCTGAAATCCTCTAAAATACTTTATTTTCCCTGTGATACAAGTCACTATCAGTGGATCGGTATGCAGATATAACTGACAATAATATATAATTCCTGTTGACATTCTACTACAAAATCATTATCAATATAGGAAACTAAATAATCCCATACAGTTCTGATCAACTATGAAATACTTGTTATGAAAAGGTATTTTTATCTTTAATCCATTACACTTCAGTGAAAACTGTTAACAGAAAACTGTTTTGTAAATATTTGTCATCAAATGAAAAATAAAAGAAATATTGATGGTTTTTGGTACACAATGTCAATCTGAAATGCAACCAATTAGTTCACTTGTGAACAATAATTTCATGCAGAACGTGTATACTAATGTAATGATCTAATAAGTAGTAAGCCGTATAAAGTTTAAATTTTTTAGAAAATTCCACAATCATCAACACTCGCTTTATTAGTAGGGCATTGTTAGTATAAACAGATCGATGTGATCGATGACATATACAGTATTGTATGAATTGTTTCATAGTCGATTTAATCCTGAGATTATTAAATGTGCAAAATTTGAAGATAGATTAGTATTTATTTGTAAATGTAAGTGCATTCATTATTAAACACTAAAGAAACCTAAAGTACGTTCTTAGTCAACCTAAATATGATGTTTTAGTAATTTGAAATAAAAATTAATTTCTGTTAGCAATTTACAACGAGTTTCACTTCTCAATCACAAAACTTCATTGTTTAAATAAATTAAAGCATGATTATATTGATTATTAGGATTTCAGAAGTTTATCAATGACGTGCCTTTCCTCTTGGTTTCTTATCAAAAAAATGAATTAATGTTTATAAACTAATTGGACACTTGCAAGAGATCTCGGTGAAATTTATTCATAATAATTTAATGAATACAATATTTTTAGAGTTGAATAGTATACATGAAATAGATACACTCATTGGAAAGGATTTTAAACAATACAGTTAATCATCATCCTCCTCCATTGACTTAAACATCGAATTACTGGCATTTTGTACAGATTTCAACATACAGTTTTTCGTAGTGGAAACAAAGTAATAATGGTAATGAAATATGTTGATAGTACAATAGATTTCAACCGATTCATTCTAAAGGTCCATTTAAACATTATCTTAACCCCTTAATAACTGAAACTAATTAACAAAATAACTAACTGACTAAATACAAATTTATTTATTTACAAAACTATTCACTTATATTCATATATCACCTCAAACATATTTCCGTATTTAAAATTTTACTGTTTTATATTTTTAAACATACGTAACTCTCAACGCATCATATTCCTGATCGAGTTAACTTAACTTGTACGAAAAAGATTTGCATTGAAAGTTACAGTTCCATTTAACGTCTTCAGTAACAAATTTTTGTGATTACCACAAACGCTTTAACAAAAGTTTTCACTTTTAAGCAGATTGCAATGTTTGAAACAGTTGTTATGGGATTGTTTCGCTCATCGCATCCTAATATCCCTTAATTGATTTAGAAATGAAATTCGAAAATCATTATTCACACACTAAGAAAATGATTAGATACTTTGTATGATCTGAACAGAGCTTTCATCAATAGTCAGCACTCATTGAAGAACGACTAAAACAAAATAACAGTTCAACAGGTGTCGTTAAATACGCTGATATTGTTCAATCAGTGAAACTGTTTTCAATGGTTTTTTAACTGATCACAATCAAACTAGTTATCTATGCATACATATATATTACTACTCATCAATATGCAAACAATTTGGAAAATAAAATTACTATTTTGACTTGATTTTTGATCACTGACTACTACTACTACTACTACTACCGTAGTGAACGAGAACACAGGCGGGGCAACCGGACTGTATTTATCGAAAATTACAGAGTTACTCAGTAAAATAGGAAAACCATTTCGTTAATTGTTAATTGGCAAAATATCAGTTCATCAAATCGAATTGGACTGTTCCTGTTGCAAAACATCAATCCATTGTCACTATACATGCGTTTCATACAAATTCCATTGTGTTCTAACTCTTCCTTACTTGATCTTCCCCCATCTTATGCTGCCAGACATTACGTTGACACTCACGTCATATATAACTTATAAGTAGCGCGCACCACACTACTACTACTACTAATTAGACTATCGTTTATATATGATGAATCCTTGGCTACATTTCAAAGTATTTTCAAATCTGCAGCACACACAGCTACTACTGTAGTGAAGGAGAACACAGGTGCGGGCAACCGAATTGTATTTAACGAAAATTACAGAGTTACTCAATAAAATAGGAAAACCATACCGTAACCGTTAATTTGCAAATCTTCAATCAATCATCAATCCATTGTATGACATTTCACTATTCATGCGTTTCATACGAATTCCATTGTGTTCCCACTCTTCCTTACTTGATCTTCCCCCAACTTCTGCCGCCAGACATTACGTTGACACACACCTCATATACTACTTATAAGTAGCGCGCACCACACTACTACTTCTACTACTACTAATTAGACTATCTTTTATATATGATGAATCCTTGGCTACATTTCAAATTATTTTCAAATGTGTAGCATAAACTTTTGACTGAGATAATTTATTCAAGTAATTTAAATTGAAAATGATGAACTTTAAGCTACTTTAATTTGTTTTTGATATTATGAGATGATTGAAGAAGCCCGATTTTGAATAGAAAACTAAACTTTTCACTTAGTTCATACCTGTGGATTCAATTTATGAAACAGTTACTTAGTTTATTAGTCTAACTATCCGATACATGAGTAGTTATTAAGCAATAATTCAAAATAATGTTTCAGAAAAGTAAAAAAACTAAGCTATTATTGAGTAAATTCAACAGTGTATATCTTTAGAAATGATATCTGTCATAGAAAAACTAGTTTGCCAAATTTTCAAAATAAACCTTTTTTAAACTACTTATTGTATGACACATGTAACAAACATCTTTTACCAGTTAGACAAGTTTTATGCTTGCAACATGTGCAGATATTAGCTTAGCGTTTTACTCTAATTAAATACAACTTTAAATAATGTATTGTTGAATTATGTGTTTTGAATTCTATTCGATGTTAGTGACAATTTATTGGCAAGTTTAAACAATTATAAACAGTTAGACAGTTTGGCTCATTTATTCGTCATACATTTCCAGCATTAATAAAAAATTTAACCTATTTCTTATCTATCACTAGAATCCATAATAACATAATGATGTTATAGTGTGAATTGAAACAGTGAAAACACAATTAGTTAACAAAAAAAGGACTGTAATGTGTCATTTTTAAAGAATATCCTTAGATAAAAAGTGAAATATTCAGATGGAATTTATCAAAACCAAATAAATTATCTCTTCAGTATGAAAGCAACCGTTTGTTGACAAGTGTAGTGAAATGAGAGTCGTCACTATTATAATACCTAGATATTTAGAGGAAGTGTTTTCTTAGTATTCCGAAATGTTAATTACCGGCCTGAACAGCTCTATCTTTTTGATGCTTAGAAGTGTCTAAAGCAGTCGGTTGAATTCAGTCTAACTCCCAGGTTGTGATTATGCTTTCATTTGTCACTGGGTATCCTAATCTGATTCATTTCAATACAAGCATTATCTTTTTGAACTATAATATACTTTCCAAAAGGAAGTCAACATGATTAAGTATTGCGTTTTTGCTTTGTATTGTCTGCACATTTATTCATTTCAAATAACGGAAGAATGCCAGGTTCAAGCAGGAGTCATTAGTCATTACTCCTGAAATATCTTCGTTTTCACTAATGGACCACGTGACTAATCCCGTTATGTGTCCCCAGGTCAGATACTTACTGTGATGTACTAAAAACATCGAGATCTAATGACACAGTGGGATAGACAATTCATGAAAAACTATGAGATGGATAGTGTTGATTAGTATTCCTAAAAAATCAAATATAAACTGAAATGCATGAAAATATATTTGGATGATTAACATGTTGCCGGTAAATTTCTTTGTATTTCGTAATTCGAACTGCTGATATGTCTACTTAGTGTAAGCAGACAACATGTTAGATCGTTTCCACCTTACCACTTTCTTTTCATTTGCTCAGACATCCATATTCGTTATGATGACATTCCTAGTACTTTAAATAAAAAATTAGTAACAAACTATTTCATGTATTTTATGGTGTATTTCTTGTTCAGAAACAATAACAATAATAAAAAGACTGGAATTTTCGTTCTTCAGTTCAACAGTTTACATAATTTACGGAAGTATTTATCAGAGTTGCTATATGTAGTCTTTAAAAAAGCTTTTGTTTAACGTAGATCCTCGTCACATCTTTCACAATCAAGAAATAACATTCAAATAATTATAAATATATATATATATATTACTCATTGTCAGTGGTCAGGTGATGCTGATTGAATACTTTTCCAAATGTGACAGTCAGTTTAATTTATGACTTTGTCTTAGATTTCACTCGTTTACTTGCATAAATTACAATGAGATTTCATAAAATGAATTCTGAATACTTATACTATTAATTCTTGATCGATGATAGGTAGAGGAGGATATGATTCAATCTAGTATAAAAGCTGTAGAGGATATCATGATATATATAATAAAACATTTTACTTATTCCATCCTATCCAACTCTGTCAACTGTATTATTTAATAGTGAACTCTGTAAATGCAAGCAAACCATTATACACATGGTTCTACATTATTCACTACGAACTCATATACACAACCTATCCATTTGTTTTTTTTAACAGTTTAATTTGACTGGACTATATTCAAATTTAAAGAATGGTTTTGTTAAAAATAATTTCTCAAATAACATTAGTGTATAACTGATTTATGTTTTTATTGAAATGATCATTTATTAGAAAGTATAAATTAATAATTAGTTCAGAGGATTATTTTTTTTCATATAAATTACACCGCGAAAAAAATGTCGAAACGTTATTCACCAGTGATGTAAATGCAAATGACATCAGTTGTCCTCTTTTATACGACAGCTTGTCCATTAGAAATTCGATCTGATGTATGTACGCCAATGTTTACAGAGTCTAAGTAATCTATAACATTTTATTAAAGACATGTTCTTTATAGTTGTAATCATTGTCTAACTAAAGTCAATCAGTGATTTGAATTGTTTTAAAAATAAATAATCTCGGAAAACCTCTCGTTCTTGTTTAATTTTTCATTAGAATTTGGAAAATAAAATAACACTCGTATGATTTTGAGATGGTGGAGAAAACTTGTAGCTCAGGTGGATGATGCAGAACAAGCTACAGGTTAAACGTGGAGAAAGTCGAATACTTCACTTCTTCTATTCGAAGTTTGTGCTGATGATGTTGTTCAGAAGAACAATGAAAGCTCCACAACCAAAACAACCAGCTCAGAGAACGAAACACCACCACAATAAAATAACAGCTTACAATGAATTTATTTAATTATTCAAAGCTTATTGTTTTAGCTCAACATATTAATCTTGAACAGTTTAACATAACGAATACATTCATTGTTGTTGTCTGTAGTAATGTAGTTTCTGATGTGAATACATTTCTAGTATTCAAAAATAAAAAGCCTAACCTATCAAATTCATCAAATAAGCAAAACCCAAATGACCCTAAGAAAAATTTCTCATCTGTAATCAATTATTTATTTGACATATTGAATGCAATCAAAAACATTGTAAAGCTGTATTCATCATCTTCATAGAATGTAAGTTCAAAAATAAATGACACAATTAAATAAGTGTTTGAAATGTAATGTTTAGAAAAATCTGTAAATCAACTGTACTAATGATAGATGTTGATTAATTATTAAAGAATAATAACCAATAATACTGATAATTGAGTTATATTATCATAAATATTAGAAAGTAACTAGTAGCTATTGAAAATAATTGTTTTTTAAAAAAATGTAAACAATCATAGATTTTTCGGTCGATGTTCAACATGATTCATAACACTTTGATCATTGAAAGTGCGAACTTTGAATGGTAAATGTCCTGAACGACAATGGCCTAAACATGCTCTTAAAATATGAACAGCAGATAATTGAGTTTTTGAAACATCTTCTTTCGATCCTAATAGAGGATTTAATTCAGCCAATTCAACTAATGAAAGTTTGCCTGTAGAAAGTGAAATAAAAATGCAATAATTACTCACGATATATAAATATTTATAATTGCATATAGAAATCATCCATCGGTAAAATTACAAGTATTCCCAACCACAATTCAAACAGTCCTAAACTCATATTTTAGTCACAGATCGACAAAGAATTATGTCCACTATGAACGAAAACTTCAGAGGGTCCCAGGAACCATGTTTTTCAACTGTATTAGATTATTTTCAGGCAGAGCTCTGCAGGTTTGTGTTTTTACACATATGAAATCATCAATCAATCATTGTTAGACCACCATTAGAAACCTGGAAGCACTGGACGGCCGTTTCGTCCTTGTATGGGACTCATCAGCAGTGCACATTCACGACTCCTGCACCTGGCAGGATTCGAACGCGGGACCTTCGGTATTGTGAGCGAATGCCTATAAATTACTGTGCCATGTAAAACCATTAAGATAAGTGTTCACTATGAAGTTCAAGTACATTTTTTTTGGTATTTCAGTTGCTTGGTAGCATTCCAAATCACTCAAATCTATGATATTAAGATATCTAAAATAACAGAAATCTTATTTCAGACAAAAAAATAACTGCTTTATTCACTTAACAGCATGACTGATATATGTAATGATAGTGGTAGTAGTGAGATGAACAGAATTATTTAATACAGTCCCAAAATTGAATGCATCTGACCAAGTGATGAAAAATATGAAATGATACCAATCTTATTGTGCTGAGAAAGGTAGACTGTGAATAGAACTTTACTAGCAGTAGTGAATTTATATCGTGTCATTTAAAACGATTAGCCATCATGATTATCGACTTAGGTCGAACTACAAGAGTGATATCTCTGTACGTGGTACAAACAGCCAGCAGTAACTTCCTGACTTATGTCTTCATTGAATCAACTAATGCTTTCTTCTGAATTACGCGCTATTTCATCCCACCAAGACAGGCAGTAACTATTCCTCCATAACATTTATGACAATAATCAAAGCCGACCCAAATTTACAGACTATTAAGAAATTTGCATTTAATCATAGCATTATCGACCTCATTATGTGAGCATTGTACTTCCCAAATATCTATGACTAAATACTTGTTCCCTTTACCAACTAGATAGTTGCGTAACGCAGCTTCATCAGTAAATATCACCTGAAACGATCGACAGAAGTGAAATCAAGTGCACGAACCAACAAAGAGGTCATCCTACCCTATATAAAATACGTATCAGAAATAACAGAGCAAGTACTGAAATCATTGGGAATAGGTGTAGCACACACTTCTGTCAGTCATATGTAATCCGAAGGACAAACTGACAAAAAAAGAAAAACCAAATATCATCTACAAACTAAACTGCTCAGACTATGGAAAACACTACATAAGACAGAGTGGACGTCCTCTTCAGCCTCATCTGTGTGAACATCAATTAACAGTCAAACGTCATGACATTTCTTCCCTTACATCAATACATATGGACATACGTTCGATTGGAATAATGTTGAAATACTGGATAAAGAGAGCACTACGAACACTGGAGAATTTTTAGAAACTTGGCACTCAAGTCAATCAGCAATCAACAAACACATTGACATTGATCTAATTTGTCAACCAATTGGAAAAGTCATAGAAGATAGGATCAAGAAACAGATCAAAGGGGTATTCAGTCAAAACAAAGTTGTAGACAACGACACGTTTAAGGGCAATAACAACCAATCAAGACCGAGTTCAAAAGATTAAGTTGCAAGCCATAGAGAAATTCGCATACATCACTTCACAGTTTGTTCTGATGATGTTCAGAAGAACGATGGAAGTTCCACAACCAAAACATCCAGCTCAGAGAACAAAGCTTCATCAAAATCATCCACTTGAACTACAAATTTTCTCCACCATCTCACAGTTAATAGTTTATCGGAAATCGGGTGTGCTCTTTAATCACAGTTCAAATGTTCTATGTAGATGGATATTTAAAACTCTAATGAAATGTTAACGAACATACTTTGGTAACCAGCTGCCGGTTAATGTCCATGACTTTAAAGTGCACCGATTTTATGATGGTGATAGATTGATCAAGATTATACATTAACACTGTCGGATACTGGCTTACAAGTCTAGAGGTTAGGCATTTGCGCGAGAGACAGTAGATCCTGGATTAGATTCTCGCGAGTGGAGTCGTGGATGCGCGTTGCCGAAAAGCCCCATTCTAGGATGAAACGGCCGTCTACTGCTTTCGGAGTCCTGTTGGTGGACTAACAATGATTGATTTACTATTTCGCCCCAAGTCATAGTGTCTTATTGTGGTGGAATTTGATTCTCTGATCTGGATGTTTTGGTTGTGGAGGTCAACAGAAAAAGCTACGAATCAAACGTGGAGAAATTCAACTACTCCACTTCTACCTACAGTTTTTACTGATGATGTTGTTCAGAAAAACAATGAAGCTCCACAACCAAAACATCCAGCTCAGAGAACGAGACTTCCCGATAATCATTCACCTGAGCTACAGATTTTCTCCACCATCTCAAATAGTGTCTTATACTTAGAAGGTGGGATAACGTCAAACCTCTGACAAGCTGGGTTCTTTAACTTCCAGGCCAGTTTTCTTTCGACTGATTAGATAATTTTCTAAAATAAAACTAAGCAAAACTACTGATGATTCAATAAAGTAGTAATTACTTAAAATGCAGTTAAACCATATTTTGGCTTGCTCCAATTAACCTATTTTCAAACGTACTACTGATATGTACAGCAAACAATATAATTCACAACAATCAGTAAATAATATTTAAAAGTAGATAACTACCTGTTGCTGAAACTTCTTCACATATTCTTAAACCTTCACGTAATGTCAAACCACCAGGAACAGCAGTGCCAGTACTCGGAGCTATGGAAGGGTCCAATGCATCAATGTCAAAACTTAAGTGGATAGCTTTTTCTAATCTGAAAAAAAAAATAAATTACTCGTACTTTCAGATTAATGAAGACATTCATGAAATTCAAATAATAGTGATACTTAAGATGGACATAATTTCCGTAAACCACTAGTACTGGCATGGGGACAGACACTGACGAGCAATAAGTACAAAACAATCGTTGATGAAAAGTGTATTGTTGATTAACTTTGGTAATCATCACTTCTTATATACCACTATTTATCAAAAAGTAAATTATTCTGTTTTCATTGAGATCTGTTATCCACATTTCTATCCGAGTCGTTTGTGAAAGTCTTTTCTCTTTAGCTGGCAATATGTATTGAAAATAAGTCTTGTTGAAATATTCTGTGCTGAAAATTCTATATTTTACTAAAAATTTAATGTTGAGTGAAGCTATTGTTGCCGTTAGTATTATCTAACGAAAACCAATTTCCGTATTATTCAATAAAAAGTCTTTAATATGACTTTGATAATCACAGCTTTATCATTAAGATTTTATACGTTAATAGCATCTCTGAAGTGCATTTTTATGTTCGTAAAAGCGTTTAAACGATTGTATGTGATCATTGACAGCACAGTTTTAAAAAAATTCGTGTACTTGAAACAATTATGACATGAACACCTATAAGCTGAATTAAAACACATATAACTTGTAAGAGTTGACAGGATATGTCGGTCAAGAAGATGCTATATTGTTCATTGTGGAGAATGAGATTTAGGTGTGGTGACTGATCAAATACAAATCAACATTAGTGTACTTTAAATGAAATAAATCTATCAAATTAGATATAATAAACTTCATTAGAGTAATCATAGTTCAAAAGTATTAAAAAGGGATCAATAATTATCTTAACATTGATTATTATTTTATTTGTTGAAACTGCGTTATCAAGTACATTTTTGACTTTGAGTTATATCTATTTTGTGAGGATTAAATGTACTGTCTGGCTACTCAGTAATTGACAGTCAAACTTTTTAAACAACCAGATATCGAGATGAAATAATAATATAAAATAACCCCAGAGAGAAAATCGTATTCAAACAGGTTTAAAGACCTTTACGGAACATACACTGAAATAAATCATTTTAGACTAAACTATTTTCAACACTGATTTATACCTTGAACTGGGAAATGTAACTCTAAAGACAAATCTTTAACTGCGTGTCAAGTAATTGATTAAATTTTCTTTATTATTAATGAATAAATACGTGATAAAAACAATGTCTACATATTTTGCTATTTAATACAGTTGAATCAATAACCTTGGATTGATTGCTCGTAATGCTTCTTTAATGACTGCTTCTATTCCCATTCTATCAACGTCTAGCATTGTAAAATAAGCTATACCAAGTTTTCTAATATCATATCTATAAGAATAAGAACAATAATATCAATTCTTTGGTAAATTATAGCAAATACTTTATAAAACAATTCATATTACATAATGATATCAGTTATAAATGAACATGTGCTGAATGACTATTACGTCTCTGATTTGGAACGATTTATCAAAACATAGATATCTTACTGAAAAAATAAAACAGTTTAGTTAGTAAGTTCAAATTCAAGGTTCAATTTTTGTATCTTACTACATTTCTCGATATAACGTCTATATATCATAATGTGTTCATGATAAGTAAATGCTATATTTCTAATTTTTCAAATGCAGATATCATTATTTTCTAAAGAACAAAATTATTATTCAGCAACGTCCATTAGTTCATCTATGTAGCTAAGGAACAAATATTGTGTACAAATATTCTGACATTTTAAAAGACAAAGAATTGAAGTTCCAAACACCACCACCACCACAATCATCCACCTGAGCTACAAATCTTCTCCACCAGTCTCAAACTCTTTTTATTGACCAACTATTTAGAAGATTTGCTTTACCTAGATATTAACTATTATAAAGATAAAATTATCTTTTAAACTTGTGTTATTTGTAACACTATATGTATATATATATATATATATATATATATATATATATATATATATATATATGAATTTCACAAAATTTATTTGAAAACATTTCACCAGTATATCCCACATAAGCAATGTCATTTTTCAGAATAGATTTACACTAATCATTAATCCACTTCAGAAATATTTTCCATAAGTCTTTTCAATATATAATTCATATTATTATCTCTAAATATCATAAAGTGATATTTGAATCTGTGACAAGTATTTATTGGTTACTAGTTTAAGAATTCGTAAAAGGATGCTAGAAATATAAACAGATCAAAAATAAATGCTTATCAGGTGTTACGCATGCATGTGAACATGTCAAATTGGTATGCTTGAACTATTACAAGTTTACGTTAGTCGGAAAACGAGAGCGAAGATCGAGGATCCGGCAACACGACATACTACTCTAATCCAATTGTCCCAATCCCCATTGAGTGAAAGAAGAAGACTTTATTTGAAGTAGAACCTGTATTCTACAAGCATCCAGAAAGTACGAGGTCCCAGTTCAGAAGAGAATCAGGATCCCGGACTAAGGATCCGGGTCATGAAACGTTACAGATAATGCGTATTTATACATTTAGGTCGAATAGGAAACAGCACCGAAGTCTGTAACATTGACAGTTAAGACGACCAATAGGAAACAACATTTGAAGTGACATTAACAGTCATGAGGACCAGTAAGAAACTTCATTTGAGTACGTGACACTGATATATAGGACGATCATAAAATTGACCAGTAGAAATTAACCAATAGGAATTGACCGACAATTTTCTTAGGATGTTGGATGAATATCCCAACATAAGGTATGGTACTTATTAAATAAACTGAAGGGAAATTATTAACTTAGTTCTAATATTTTGATTTGCTCAAATGGTAAATATTTATTTATATATATGTCAATCGATAGCAGTGATTTAAATAAATGTTTCATTTAGTGTATTGTCAATAGACAACTTATTTCAAAAAAAGTACTCTACTATATTAAACAGGTTGCTTACGTTTCGTGAACATCTAAATCTCGCAGACCAATATAGGCAATATTACTGGCATTCAAACTGTAAAATAAATTTTTTTTAAAAATGCGGAAAATTCAATTTTAAATATATATATATATATATCAATTTAAGGAAAAGAAGACAAAAACAATAGTTTATTTATCACATCATTATCACAGATTGATTAAAGTTGAACATATTAACCAACGATTTTAAACTTGGCAAAATAAAATTATTTAAGACACTACAAGATCTAAAGGTTATATAGGAATCACTATTTGTTTTACGCTACAATATCCTTAGCATAAAACATTTCTAAATATATTTTTTACACTGATTTCAATTTATAATATTTAGCATAGGTTTCTAAATTTTTTTTTTTTATAATTTCAAAACTAATGAGAGTAGTGTTTTTGTTTATTTAACTGAATGAAAAGTTTTCGCAACTATTGAAAAGAACACTACTAACTTTTTCTTGCATAAATCATTGTTTTATAGAATTAGCTTGTTATAGTTGAAATAAAAAGCCTCTTAATCAAATTTTTTACATAGATACATATATAACCCGAGTTATTTCACAACTATTTTGTTCAGAATGAGGTGATGTTTTATAAGTGACGTCAGTAACCACTGTTTATTATCATGGACATTATCATCAAATATACAAAAACACCAGGATTATCAATGCATTCTATCTACACTTATATTTTTCGTACAAGATAAAAAACGTCCGTTAAACCTGTATATTACTATTAAAATTAATATCACTAAATTAACGAATTTACACGTTTATTTAATTAATTTAATTTATATCATAAAATATACACAACCACCTTTATATATATATATTGATGTCGAATTACTGACGAAACAGTTATTGAATATTTAATCAAATCAGTGTAATTAAAAAAAAATCAAATAACATTATTTAAAATCAGGAGACGATTATAAATAAAATTTATTTGAAAATGGAGCCTTATTTAAACGGTGAATTTTTTTCCAATTTCATGCGGATTATCATTTTACTAAAAATGGAATATTACACATTAGAAATTTGACATTTTCATGAAACATAAATTATTCTCAAATTATTTCACAGCTGTTACACTCATCACTAGGTATGCTTGAAACTATTACGGGTTCACCTTAGTCGAATAACGAGAACGAGACAATGAACCAGCGTCCAGGTAGGCTACTCTGATCCGTTGACCCAAAGGTACTAACGAGAAGTCTTGATATAGCGTAGAAAGTGTATTCTATAAACACCCAGCCAGCTCACAATGAATCCGAGCACACAAATCGCGTTTATTCATACACCATAGAGACTTCCTTGGGAGAGTCACAAAATAGCACACTAAAATAACAAAGTAACCAATCACAGCCAAGGCTTTTCCTGGTGGGAACTGTGATCTCAAGGTCAACTGATCAGCCCATGAATAAAATCCAAAATAAAGACATTTATCAAGCGAGTTCTGTGGATCTAATATCCCCAACAACAGTTGATCTTTTACACCTAGTTCAAAAACAATTAAATACCAAAATTTTTGTTGAGCATGTACTAACACTGATCGAACACCACTATCTGCATACCTTTCAAGTGACTGGTAACAGGTTGTATATAACGATGAATATTTTTAGAGAATTTTTCATCATTCAAATCTGTAGAATATTATCTGGATTTTTACTAGCATATGCTACAGAAACAAACAACTATATGGGTAGTTTTCCGGTTAAATTCAACAAATTCACTTTCAATAATAATTGTTCACATAGTAACCTTGTAGGCGTAATCATAATCTCATGAAGTTTTAAATTTAATTGTTGTTGAAATATACTTTTCAAGTTAAATTTCAATTCCATTTAAAATGTACACGAATAATGGATAAATTATTAGTGTAACGCATATCGATAGTTCATTTCATTGAAATTTGATTGTATCAAGTCAGTTATATAATGCATAATACCTAAAGATTTCTAATTTCTGATTGAAATAATCGAGACAAGAATACAGATGACAGATTAGGCTTTTAGGTGAAAGTTTATTTTTTTCAAGATAACAAAACATGCAATAGTTACAAATTTTTTCGCAAATATTATATCAGAATAAAATAAAATTAGCTTAAGAACTTGTTAGATTGTGAACAAAGCTTAGAAACTATATTCATTTGTAACGTGTAACATGTTACAAGTAGTAGACTTAAAGCCATAGATTTCTCTTTGCAAATTTTATACAAAATCTAGTCAAACATTTTCAAACATGTAAACTTAAACAAACTTTGAATATATATATATATATATATATATATATATATATATATATATATATATATATATATATATATATATAGGTATTAGTCTCTTTACCGATTTGTTATTAGAAAAATCATAATCAATAATTCATAACAAATTTAATCAATCTAATAAATTATTTAATGTACACATCGTCAAATCATGAAGTAATGAATAGTTCCCTATAGAAACATTTCACCATGTCGATGTGATTATCATGCTGATAATTGTTATTCAATATTAAATTGTAAACAATAAATAAAATAAAATAGTCAGTCTATAATTGACTTGATCACATTGAACACATGAATAACTAGTTCCTAAATATTAAATTATTAATTAAAGGGAAGTAACAGAACAATTTTCATGATTATTATTGCTATACTAGTTTTTTTTTCAGGTGTAAAGATTTATTATATCAGAAATAATTCAAATTAAGATAGGTTTTCTTGGACAATATAATAATTATCAGCTGATAAGTAATCATAAGATAATAAACGCATTGATTTAAGTTTTAACGTTACGACGAATTGTGAAATTTTGAATAAGATAACTGAATTTAAATTTTGTTGATTCATGTGACTAATTTTTGATGGGTGAAAATGAGATATTGCACAAAAAGTCACGTTGAGTTCGTTTCAGATCTAACATGTATGTGCAACTCGACATTTTTAAAATAATTATTAATAATTTAAGTTGTTTATGGTGAGAAGTTAGCAGACAGCAGAATCATAATACACTGATTTCAATGTAAATTAAATGTACAGTAAGAAAATAATTTTTAGACTCTATTATTTCAAGTTTTGTTGGAGAGTTACACATAGAGACTGACTTTGCAGGTTTGAAAATATGTTGAAAAAAAAATCGGATTAAATAATATGTTTAAGTGAGATGCCAATGCCAACAGTGTGTTTGAATGATGGTTGTTAACTAATATTAATAAATGATTGCCACTAGAAATGTAAACCAATAAATCTCTGTGAGGATTAAAAGTTATTGACTCAATCCAGATTAGGTTCGAGGATCCCTATTACTAATTTATATCATACTATGATAAGAGGGCTTTTTAGTGATATCTGAAATTTCGTCTATTGGATAGGATAATGATTTGAAGCCCTGATAGATTTTATTTGGTGTTAGTTGGTTAGAGAAACTTCGTATTCTGGTTTTTTCTAACAATCTAGACTTATTTTATATTTAGATATTTTCATAAAATAAAAAAAATCAAATTACAAATTTTACAAGTGAATCACAATTAAAACGGTTACACAATCATATTTATATACAAAAAAATCTACCAAGGTTTTATGTCTTTGAAATCGTCCATCCGCGGTATTTGATCTTGTAACTCTTTTACTAAAAAGCTCAAAGGCATTCCATGTATATTTCCAGAAGATGAATTCATTGGAGTATTTATGTCACCATGAGCATCGATCCATAACACGCATAGATCTGGTTTAACTTTGGCATGTCCAAGAATCGTTCCAGTCGCCATACTATGATCACCTCCAACAATGACTAATGGATTTGATTCTAATTCATTTGATTCAGTAAGTTTATTGGAAGCTTTCACTAATTCCGACACACGGTCAGCTATTTTTAAAGTAGTTAATGCAAAACTCCGTGACCATTTCATTCCAAAACGTTGTGGATCCTCTGATTCAGTCAATTCAATCGGTATGACATCGCCACAGTCAATTAATTGTATTCCTAAAGTTTAATTTTTGAAAACAAAATGAAGTTTACTGTAAATTTCATTTCATTTGAAACAACACTATCATCAATGTGTTACTTTACGACATAGCATAATACGTGATATGCAACAAATACACACTGTCTGCTACAGTGCCTAGATTGAACAAATCAATAAAATTATTTTGTAATCAACTCAACATGACTATACTAGTTAGTTACAAAATGTTTTGTATTATTCATGATAATGTCAAGCGCTGAATACAATTCATTAATAATGATAATAATATTATTCATTGGATTTTTTTTTTACTTTTTCTCATTTCTTTACTATGACTGACAATTTATGTAATAATCATGGCATAAGTTATGTATGTATCCTTGATTGTTAATAAATGGAGAAAGCCCTTTTCACTACTTCGACAACGACCACACTACCTTGGTACTAGTATGATAACTAAGATAAACATTTTGAAAGTGTATCACTTATAATGACTGCTAAAAGAAAGAAAATAAAAACAGCTTGGCTAAATGTACAGTCCATATGACACAATAAGTAATTTTGTAAATTTAGAGATAAAGTGTTTTCACTATTCAACCATTCTTACCATAGCCATTAACTATGATTTCGTCACGTCATATGTTTAATTATAGAAAAGTTTAAAACACTTTATTCCTTACACAACCATTCATCTCATTGTAGGCGTATGCATACCTAGCCATTTTTTTTTTGACCTTCTAAAGAATAGAACTAAAATGATATCTGTTAACACCTAACTGACTTAGGTAATGGTTATGATACTAGCTTGAAACTATAACTTTTACTCTGTTTAATTTACTTTATAACAAACATTTGATTAGTGTTATTCACAGAATAATAGTAATTTAAAAAACATATTAGATGGAGAAATAGGCAATTTTCCACGAACTCATATTTTTGTATCATCTTACCGTCTTCAGATACAAGTTGAAAAAAGTTAGATTTTCGAATCAATTCCGGTCCTTGATTAGTACCAACTTTCGGTTGTCCTCTGTTAGTTGGAATACCCAAGAAATTAGCAGATGTATATAATAGCTTTGGTGTTTCACCACTCTGAATGGGATAATAGGGAGCTACAAACAATTTAATGAAAGGACACCAAATAGTTGTGAAATAAAATAAATTTAAAAAATTGATAATTTATTACACAGTTGATAAAATACAAAGTTCTCATTCATTTTTCAATCATTATGAAGCGTATTAAGTTTCACATAAACACAAAGTACTTTTAAAAAAAAAATATTTCCATCATTTTTAAACTCTATTTTTTAACAAATTTGAACAGAGATATGAGAAGACTGTTTTAAATTTCTATTTTTAACAGTTAACTTTTTAAAGTAACTAAGCCTGTGTTTCAGTGGTCTTAAAGAACCGATATTTAAAAACTTTGTTTTGTTTATTAAATAAAAAGCCGGTATGCACCTCTTGAGTTGTTTTCAACCTTGTCATCAGACAGTTTTGATGCTGGAATTTAACTCTTCATAATTTAAAATTCATACTTAGTAACCGTTTAGGTTAAGCTACTAAAATTATAAATTTTAACTAGATTTACTCAGAGAGTTTTAATAAAATAAATTATTTTTATAAACATTTCTATTTGTAGTGTTACAGATGTTGCTGCTTTAAAACCAACAATTTAAAAAACAAATTATTAACTTTTATCTTTTCATCAATATACATATATATACCTCCATTTACCCTCACCTAGTACTATCGCCATAACTTCTCACTGAACAATGTATACCATGAAAGAGAGCATACATTCTCAATGTAATATGTAGTTTGAGAAACAATCCGAAACATTCAATCAAAATCATTAAAATTTTAATAGCAGAAAAAAAAACTATTTAGATTATTTTAGTTCAAAATACAAGATCTACTTGACTCTACTTTATTATTGAAGAATAAAATTCTATAACTCTCATGTACAAAAAAAAAAACTAAACTTCTCGAAAATGTGATCAATCCAGTCTTCACATTGATATATTTAATCACTAGTATCTGATATATACAGGAAAAAATAAAACTACAAGTTACTGACTTACTTGCAACCGGCTTCAACATTTTTTGATTGTGTAATTATTCAATGTCCGTGCTTGTCAATTTAAATAAATAAAATGCACTGTAACTAAATCTACAGCTTACAAATGATTGGCTGATTTGTCAAGGTCCTATCGAACGTCATCTGACAGTTAACATGGAAGTTCATAATACGTATGTAAGTAAATAAATATACTACATACTGAAGTAATTAAAAACTTAAAAAAGACAATGAATTACAGTTCAGCAAAAAGTGTTTCTCTTACTTAGCTGAATTCAGTAGAATTCAAACATCAAAACAATCATTCATGCAATGAATGATTATGTTTGTTGAAAAAAATAAAACCAAACTTCTATGATAGACACTTTGTTTCAATTGTTATTGAATTGCAAAGAATAATGCCTAATTATCATTCGTAAATTTTTGCAATCATCCGAGCAACTAATAAACATTACTGCATACAATACACGGTTTATAATTTCCATTTTTTTTGTGTTATATTGGAGATCAGATCAAATGAGAAAGTATTTTCATGATAACTTTGATTAAATTACTATAAGTACATTAAAACTATGAATTCTGCTGGTCTAATGAAGGAATACACTCTTTATTTAAAAACGTATATGGGTTTTGGTTGATAAGTTGTCACAGTTTTAGTAGCATATATTTCATTTAAATACCAAAACATTCTTTTTTTTGTTATATTTATTTTCAAGGAAATTTGTTTCTGTTATGCTTAATCCGGTATTGTCGAAAAAGAATCTTTAGTTTTGTATCTGTTTTATTCTGAGTCATAAGTTTTAATGAAATGTATAGATTCTGTTCCAAAATCACTGTTATTTAAACATCACCCTATTGTCTTAGTTGGGATATGCATGCATTTCGGTTTTACTGGTTAGATATTTAGTCATGTACCTATGTTGAATTAGTTGTACCAGGAATAAACCAGATATATGATGCCAAATATCAACTTCTCTCTCTCTCTCTATGCTTGTTAAGCAATCAGTTCAAACATCAGTTGTTGTATAGTTTTCGTCATTCTTCGCTCAGCTTCGTTCAATCATAAATCGAGCTCACACGTTACGTGTCAAAGCTGCATCGAATAAACATCATATCAAAGCCTGAAACTAGATCGAAACAACTTTTTCCTTGCTAATAAAGTACAGACTAAGGGATGGGATCACTCAGTATCGCAGAATGAAATGAAAATTCTCTTAAACACAAAATTCCTTAAGTTGCGGTACTATAAATGCGTACTGCCTAGCAAAATCAAAACATGCTCTATGCTGTCCAAAGTTTTCTTACTTAATGTCGGTTCATGACAAAAGTTACTTTCAAATATAATTTATTATTGTTTAATGCTATTTATTATATAACATCGAGTAATGGAAATAAAAAAAAGAAACACAATTTAAAAACACGCTAAACGTAAGTTCAGAGTAAGTCTTCAAAAAATTTGTGAAATTATAGCATGTTTAACTAAATTCACCCATATATTAACTAATAAAATTATATCGCAGATGTTGAACAAAATTCTCATTAATTATTCTGCAAAGAATTCTGCAGTATTTAGTCGAGTAAAAACACTATATGAAGGTTTGCTAGGTCTCATTGCTGTTTCTCAGTTTCTCCCATATTAACAAAAACTGTAAGAAAGAACAAGTAGTTAAACCACCGGTACAGTAGTCAAAATAGTTTTCATAGTCCTGATATAAAAATGAATCCCTCATATACATCAACCGTATCTAAAAATTGTTACATAATGCTTAACTCTTCGATATTCAAGTAATTAGTGTAGACACTATTTGAACGACGAGTTTCAAAGAATGCTATTCATATTCTTTCTAAGTCTGTGAAAGTATAATACTCTGGGTTAAACAGATAAAAGTGCAGATTATAGTAGTCCATTTGATTATACGGTCACTTATGGAAGCTTTAAATTCCAATTGGATAGATTCTGTGAAGAAAAAGCAAACTACTCACTTAAGATAGTGTGATTAAGTTATGCACTGGACAGCAAATGATTAACTAGGAATAGAAATGAAAAACACAAAATCGCTAATGACTGTTATGAACCATTTACTGTTATTGTTTAATTTTTTTTTAATCCGTACATTAAAACACGCAAACTCTACAGTTTATTTATGATCAAAATTCAATTCATTGACTTTTTCTTGCTTCTAATTAATTAATTTTATTTTCTAGATCATGTAATCAGATATCAAATATAAATAATAGATTAGTTAACTAAAGTTTTAAGTTTTAATTTTCACGACGATAAGTACATGTACATCATATTTTGTCTATTGAATTGATGTTTTTCATCTTTGGTTCAAAGTTTTTTTATTTCTGTTTTTAGTTATTATCATATTTTGATTTGCAAATCCAAATACTTGTAAAAAAAAGTATCTATTTATTTTGTCAACTGATAAAACTTGATATTTTGTACTGTATTGTATTCATGTTGGAAAAAGGAAAAATATATATTTGTTCAACGACAAGTACATGAAAATGTATTCAATTGTTTAAAACCTATTCTTCGTTTAAAGCAACTTCAATTATAAGATTATTTCAAGGTTATTTGTTTATATTTTCTTAGCACTAAAGTTTGACAACTTATATATTACTGAGGTAGCAGCATGAATACGCTTATTATAAAAATTAATCTTTTAAATGTACCATTAACTCATAAAAAAGACTATGTTTTGATCGTTTATTTACTATGTACATGTTTTGAACTTGATGTTGAGTCATGTCTTTAGTTTGACGTCTAGAGATAGTGAAAAACTGAAGCAGAACTAAATGGACTAGAATTCAACCGTATATGTCATTGATCTATAATTGAACGCATTAACTAAGATGCTATCACTTTATTTAATAACCACAAGAACGAGAACGATTTTGCTGTTTTAAATTAATCAATGGTGTCATATTTTACATTGAAATCGTGAATCGATGATTGTTAGACTACCATCAAAAACATGAAAGCACTGGACGGCCGTTTCCTCCTTGAACGGGACGTCAGCAGTGCATTTTCACGAACCCCATGAGAGGTGATCAAACCCAGGACCCTTAGTCTTGCGTGCGAACGCTTAACCTCTAGACTAAACTACCGCGATCCAACTCTGATAGTATTTGTCAGTATTCGTTAGAATGTTTAGTTGAATATTAGGGTATATTTAGTGTCACTGTCCAGATAATTATTTAGTCTAGTTTGAACTTTATAACTAGATGCATACCTTAATTTGCAGAATGTTCATCCCTTATAATTTTGCAGAGTGAAGATCATAATTCAAGTTTCTTCTTCTACGTTTACAAGGTTATACTTATGTTTACCATCTAAGGCTACTCCAAACAGTCTTATTACGATAATAATAATAATAATAATAATAATAATAATAATAATAATAATAATAAATTCCGTCCTTCAATAACATTAGAAAATTGTTCGGGAAGTAAACCATACAAATACTTAAATATTACATATATGCCTTTTGACTGTTTTAAGAAAGTACTTAATTATATTGCGTAAAACTCTTACACTCCATTTAATGCATACCCACTTGGATATTTTCACAATAAAAATGTAGTTTTTATATAGTTCTGAACAATATGCACATATTTTGTTCAACTCATACTACTCGCTGAAATTCACTGACCAGGTCTACATCGAATCTAATCTTCAATGATTTGTGGCAATTAAACTGATCACCGTGTAAAAATGACTAGATATCAAAGGTTTACACAGAATAATTGATTTATAAAAATAAAAGATATGAGGAAAAATAAGTTTTGATAGTAGAAAGCGCGATTCTAAATAGACTTGTCTATCATCACGCAGAATCTAAAAAGATAACCTTCTAGATGAATGAATTTTAGTTTGGATTATCAAATGAAAGATTAATGGCGTAGAACCCACCTACCATCACATACAAAGCTTTAAATGGACTAAACAGAAAGACTCTAAATTTACTGTAGATACATGCTAAATAAAATTCATTGCAATATTTGATTACTGGATACGTGTAGTGATAATAAAAAGTAAATACTGTATAATTCTATCAAATGTTAGTCAGTCAATCAGTTACAACATAAAACTTCGTACGTACGTACATTAGTACAAGTTGCCTTACAATACCAGCATGAAGACGTAAATTGTCAATTCAAATAACATAGTCGTATAGAAAGCAGAAGTATTAGCAGTTATGAAAGAGATTAGGGTCCAAAGATGTAATTCAAGAAGTGATGAATGATCCAGAGGATTAGAATTTGAGAGAAGCCAAAGAACGGATGCAACTGTGCCCTTACAAAAGAGCTTTAGCTATGTAGTTCAAGGTCACTAGCCATCGGTTAACAGCGTCTGGCGGACCCCGACATGGTAGTCTACACCTACCAACATGACTCAATCCACTTGTCAGTGACTTCGTATATTTGTGCCATACCATGGTATAAACAGCTGCGACTAGAGAACCTACGAGGCATGAGAAGACATGAACAAAAAGTGGAAAGAACTGGAAAAGGAAGCCCAGGACAGAGTTGGTTGGAAAACACTGGCCAGCGACCTATGGTCCGTTGGGGGTAACAGGCGCAAGTAATTAAGTAAGTACGTAACAGATTCTGTCAATAAGAACAACATTATCTAAATCCGAACTACTAACTCTCTTGTTATAGACACATTGGCTGTCACCTCATTTGAAATGGAATTTATTTTGAAAGCAGTTGAGCACACATAACTTTATTTTTGCTCAGGTCGTTTGAATATGACGGTAATCATGGATGACATAAGACTTTTTACAAATCTAAATCAGTTTAATTTTTTTCATTTTACAAAGCCGGTCGTAGATGTAAAGGGGCTACAGGCGGAATGATTAATAACTTAATCATGACAAATATCTATCGATCCCCTCGAAGCTAAGCATAATATTAAATGAAAGGATCATTAATCAGTTTATCTTTATTCAAAATAAAAGGTTGTTTCCTGTTAATGCACTTTGACTATTGATATTGTTGATATAATTACGACACAACTAATCTAAAATAGTTTCCCAAAGAGATAATGAGTGCATGCACTCTTTATATTATTATCAAACAATTTTAATTTCGAATGTGTATTTCTAAATATCAATATACTGAAAATCTATGGATAACAGTGGGTTTTTTTAACCAATATTGAGTATTGACCAATTCTGGATAATCCTTCTTTGAATATCACTATACATTCTTCACAGTTAGCATTCTATCAACGATTCGGATAAAGTTCTTTTTTTTACTTTTCCGAGGTTCTCTTACACTCTTGTTACACAGAATAACAATTTTTGAATAGTCTAACATGTGAAACAGTTCATTATAACTGATTATGAATTAAATGTTCTTGACAGAATCTATAGTCAGTTGAATTAGAAGTATTCACTTTAGAATTGATTTGTAATGGTTTGAATTATTTGGTTGTCAATATTTTGACTGAATTTTGACCAGTTTTGGTTGGTTCTTGTGTATTTTATGTGGATTGCTTCGATATAGCCATTACGACACAAGTTTATACACAACAGCCGACGAGTCCCGAGTAGGATGAAACGCGTGTCCTCAATGCTACTGCTAGCCACATAACTTTGATTCAGACTTTTTGAATGATAACTAACGGTAGCACCAGAGTGGTCAAATAGATATACCAAGAACTCAGTTTATAATACTCAACTCCTAAACGACAGTTCAGCAATAGATGGTGGGTTCCAATTCGTAAATGTGCTTATCAAACCAACTCCAAACGAATTCACGTGTAGTCTACTTCGATACAGACAAAATAGTGAGTTAGATCTTTCAGGGTCATAAGTTTGCAAGCTTGAAATACTACTAGCTGACTTCATGATCATGCATACATAAAAAATCAACGAGATACTGCTACTTTTTTTTAACCACAACGGAATTTTAAATTACAACTTCATCACTTTGATTCTTAGCACCAAGTGATAATAACATTTTAAATCGACAATTAGTTTATGCCTGTAAATTAAATGTTTCAATGTTATGTTGAATTGAAAATGAAAATTATGAAAATTCATAATTTTCCAGAAATGAGATAAAAATGACTAATCATTTTAAACACTTAATTTATTGTTCGAATTCCCAATACTGTTAATTATTTTCATCACTTATAAACCTATTTAGCCTTGACATTATCACCTAGCCGATTGATTTGGATCATATCATTCATTTTCAACTGTAATCAGCTTTAATGGATATCAAGAGTTCCAATCATTTTACACCTTAATAATCATCATATTCTTTCAATCACATCAATATCTATTAGTAAGATTAGAAGGTCAACGAAGGACATGAGAATGAAGAAAGAAGCTGATACAGCTTCAGGTATTATATTCAATTTAGCTATCAGCAACATGTTTTGAGTCTTACAGGACCTTCTAGAAGAGAAAACCATTACAGGAAACGGATAAGAGGAAAATTAGCTGTAACAGACCAAGAAGTGCTGAGCCGCAAAAAGCATCAGTGTAAAGAACAGATTATTTCAAACAACCTGGGCAAGATTAAAGAGAAAAAAGAAAGCAGGTAGAACACTTTGTAGAGCTCTTCAATAATAGAACATCGCCGAACCTAAAAAACATCGAAACAACTCACAAAAGGCTCCCTATCGACTTTACCTTACCAACATTACAACAAGTCAGCAAGGCCATCAGACAAATGAAGAATGATATAGAAGTAGGACCCAAAAGTATACCAAACGAAGCACAAAGTCACATATTAAAACAACTGCTAATATATTCTGTATTCTCAGAGAAATTTACGGGAAAGAACAAACACTAACAGATTGGAAAGAGGGATAGAGAATAAATGAGATACTATTAAGTGCGGGAACTATAAATACGGTAAACTATTATTAGTAACGGGGAAAATTTTCAACAAAGCACTGATGAACCGAATAAATGATTTAGCAAACGTGCAACTCTGAGATCGACAAGCTGGATATGGTAAGAATAGATCACGCACCGAAATAATCTTCACACTGGATTATCACCGAACAACCACTTGAATAAGACTCATCACTATACATTAAATTCGTTGATTACGAATAAGCAAGTGATGGTGTGGATAGGAATCCTCTTACGCACTACAGAGTATCTGAAAAGATCGTCACCACCATATGGAACTTCTAAGAGAGAGTGAGTGGCGAAGCCGTAGATGGAGGGTAGCTAACAGACTCATTCCTAGTGAAGAGTGCTGTCATATAAGATTGCCCTCCCTCACCTCTTTTCTTTCTTCTGGTTGTTGACCAGAAGCATGAAATAAAGATACTTTCGACAGATTTGGATGACCTGCACCTAGCATATTATTTGCTCCTACGATATAAAACACAGTAACAAATGCAAGCGAAGAGAGTTAGTGTGATAGCAGTGTACGCAAAAATAGACCTCAAAATTTACAAAAGAAAAAAAGAGATCTTGGGGTACAACATAACAATTAATAACCAGATCGCACATGATGGCGAAGATCTGGGAGTCTTCGTGTACGTGGGCAGTATTATAAATAAGCAAGTTAGTCAAGATCAAAGCCGGAATTTTCAGAGTTAAGGTTAAACCAGCCCTACCGTGAAAAGATGAGACTTCGAGAACTGCCGCTATCACCAAAGTATTTATAATCAGCTGTCTACGCAAGACTCTGAAGATCCATTGGCGATAATCTACTCTGGCAGACAACAAACCATCTGCTAGTTGAAGAGGAAAACAGAGGATGTTGAGGGGAAACAGGACACACTTTTCAGAAACCACTGAGCTGCATTACATAGCAACTCCTAATTTAGAATTCTAAAGGGAAAAGGCGATTCAAAAAACAGATGGCAAGAGGGGTTGCATGCCGATTTCAAAACAATGAATAGCGCTTGTAAATAACTGAGAAGCATGGCCCATGATATAGATGCTTGTAGATCCTTTGTTAGTGGCCAGTGCCCAAAAAATGTGTCGTTGGCTTAAATAACGGTAAGCAGCAATCCTAAATACTGATGGTTTGTCGATGCTTTCATCTCTTTGATTGCATGTTAGCAACTCAGACAAATTGTTTACTTGTAACGGTCATCACATATTCTGAGACAGCGTTTTACTTTAAATCGAACTCAAAAGTTCAACCCGGACTGGAACTTTTCTAACATGAAAACCTTACATATTGCAACCCAATATGGTAAAAGTCACTTCCTCTTCGTGTTAATTTGTACAGTAACTTATGACCGGTATTTCCCCTTGTGATACGTATAGGGCAGTTGAATTATTTCCAATCAAATCACTAATTAATATATTATTTATGTAACCATGTTAGTGTTATCAATCGACTGATACAAAAGATAACATAAGTATTAAACTACACGTCAAATCAACTATGCGAAAGAACTCTGATCAAGTAAAGCCGAAACCATATTGAACGTATTAACAATAGACATATTTCTGCGCTTAATAATTAAGTCACATTTATCGCTAAAACCAACAGATGAGATCAAATTATATGAGGTAAATTAGGTATCTAGAAGTATATATCAAGAGGGAATTGGAAAATAATTTTATGACATAACACGCAATATAAAACATTTTTACATTAGAAGACTAATATACAGAGTTTCGAAAAAATGTAATCTACAAAAGCACAAATAATTACATTTGAAAAATTCAAATATTCCTTCCTACATGTTTCAACCAAATCCCAACCAATAGCAATATAAATGATCACAGATGACAGCATGTATTGAGATTGGATTTAGAACTTTTTCAGTGTAACAACTACTAACAACCCCTTATGGATTGAGAAAAATACTGGAATGCATAATACTTGATAAATTATGAATTATCTTCATATACCATCGGCATCATCATCTTCAGTAGTAAACTGATTTGCATTGTCTGAATTAGTGGGAATAGAATTGGCCATACGACCATCTGTATGAGAGCTACGAACCCCATGATCAGATCGATCTGCATGGCTTTGTAAAGTAGAACTAACAGGTAGAGGAGCACCATTTGTATCAGTAGAATAAGTAGGATTCGAAGATGGTATTGAATTGACGTGACCAGTGCTTAGCTCTAAAAGTTGCAACTGCCGCAAATTGCCTGATTCTATCAACCATTGTCGAAATCTGTGATCCACAACAGTGCTAAAACTTTGGCGTTGATCAAGAGTCAACCTTGCATTCTGTGAACGAAAAGATAGAGACTTATAGCTGCTATCAACCACATTATTTGAAAGAATAAATACATGAAACACATTAAAAACGGAGAAAATAATATTATCATTATTTGTAAGAGTAAGCATTTGCTGGTTGCCAATATTTCGGGTAAATGCAAACACTTGCAAATAACAATATCATACCAGTTGAGCAAGTTATTGGGTAACAACACGATTCGGTTACCTAGTAAATACCATATTGCTGTGTGAAACGATAAGTATTCAACTCGGATTCTCTAAGTGAATGACAATTATGTTGTAGATACTAGATTCCATTGACAATCGATTTTCAGCGTATAACAGAAATGAAGTACTTTAACGGACCTGAAACATGTTCAGTAAAAACAAACCTCAACTTAATAGCATATACAAATGTCCGTTGTCAGTGTTAGATAAACTGAGACATGGGATAAACAGGATTCCAAGCGGAATTATTCAGTAGTGGAATGATTATGAATAACTTTTTTCATTCATTTTGGTTAGTAATATATATCAAAGATGTCTACTCACAAAGTCTTTGTTTGGTTACATTGCGGATCACTTTTCGGGGGTAATTTTTTGTACACATATACTGAAATGACTTGAGATCACATTCATTTCTAAAAAAAAATAACAATGTGATTTTTTAGTTGTATTGGTGGTTTGAATTTTCCTGTTGATCTTTAAGACTGAAATAAATCAGTCATTTAGGTATATTGCATCCTTTGTGGATTGTAGGGTCACAAGCATTATAAGCAGAGATGTATGGTAACTAGAAGTGAAATCCACGATGAGTATTTCGTCCCGATCTTTTGTAGTCACAAACATTAAACAACCTATACAAATAAATTACACTTCATCCTATTGCACAAGCTAATGGCTACCTGGACTTAGTAGCCAAGTGGAAAACGCGATAGCGTTTGAAGCGAACCGTACAGCGTCGGTGTCTCGGACTAAATGTCAATTCCCAGATGCCAGGGTATCAAGCTAACGAGTCTTAAATGGGATAAGAGACGTGTCCTAAATCCCACTGCTAAACATAATCCATCTCTGACTATAAAGTGATATATTATTGAGTAAAGTCATAAACTGCAATTTGAAACCATTGTGGATTTGAAAATCAGTAATCAAACAAATCTTCAAAACAAAAGATAAATTCACAAAACAGAAAATTAACTGATACAAAAAAAAAATGCTAAATTGTATAAGTAAAAATGGGTTTTTATGGAACTAACTGTAATATGTTGAGGCCATTTCTGATAAGCTCCAGCCCTTTCATATAAAGCAATCAAGTAAGCGGTAGGTAATGGAATCGGTAAAATGCTATTGGCCATAGAAATATAGTTCTCTAAACGTCTTTCATCTGAATCGCCCAAGTATCTAGAGGTATTCGTTATAAGTGATGCACTCAAGTCTAAACAATTAGTAGTTTGAGGATTACCACTAAGAATAGTTTCTCCAAAACGGGTATAATTTTCACCAACCGGGTTGCGATCCATACTTTCACCTCGAGTAGATAGCAAGAGTGGAATGTTAAATGGATAAAAATGGGCGGGTCGTAATAAATCCCAGCAACGACCTCTGGATGTTTGTTGATGCAAGTCTAGACGACTAGAATCCTGTCCTGAAATTAGTTGTTGGTGATAAAAAGCCAAGCAAAAGGAACAAGTAAATTGTTAAAGGTAATCAATGTACTTATTATTATTGTTTACAATAGTCAGTCACTCGGCTACAACACAGAACTTCGTACGTACGTACATTGGTCGCCATACCACTTTAGCACAAAGACAAAATTGTCAATTCAAATCCCATTTTGGTAGAGGTAGTAGAACTTTTGGAAGTAATCGAGAAGATCAGGGTTCGAAGATGTTATTCTAAGAGTATAATCCAGTGAAATAAATTTGAGAAGAGAAAGACGAAGGTCATGAGGAATGCAGAAGTATTTAGAATAACTAATCACTTGACCTACTAAATGAAACATACTACAATTCTCTTATTTACTAAACCATGAGGTGTAATTCAGGTTTAAAATTTAAAAACACAAATTCATAAATAGTATACAAAATTTGAACTAATTCCCTATTCCAAGCCGAAACATACCACCGAGTCAATAGTGAAGGTGTAAATAATCTCATAAAGCACTTTTTGAAATCAAGTTAGGAATTAGTACCGTGAGGACATTCAGCGACATTTTACTGCCACACCAATTCTTGGACATGATAATTTTTCAGCTCCTCTCAAATTAGGAGAAGAATGTAAAAGAGAAAACTGTATGCTAACAAAAAGTCTGTAACCTACATAAACTACTATTTCTTCCCTCCTTAGTTTTGAAACACTGAACATGTAATTATGTTTTTATTCAATGTGTGTTGCTTAAATACACTAACTGTCCATAATAAGTTGCATATCACAAATAATTACACTCTTGTGTTCTGTAGCTGTGTTCTAAATATATCCATGGTCACGCAGTCTTTTGTTTCCAGTTTATTGATTAGGCTAATGGACAATAATATTGACAGTGTTATGTATATTCTAGGCCATACTTCAGTTCCCCTTTTCTCAATTCAAAACATTGGGTTGATGAACTCCTTCACCACACTGGGGCACCGAGCGTCCAAAAGGATACTGACTTTTTGAGTGGACTCGATTAGCAGTTGTCTCCAGCAAAGATCTTTACAAGTTAGATGCAACCTTATTAGTCCGTGTAACTGCTTAGTCATTTATTAGTGTATACATGTTATTTTTAAGTGCAAATAATCAAGTCTTTGGTTTATATGTAGCAATTAACAATTGGGCGCTATTATTATAAGTTCATAGGTCGGGTTACTAAAAATCCAACGAGCCCTTTTTTCCTAAAATTTTAATTTCGAGTTCACATATAGCTGGCTAATCATAGTTTTCCTTTGCAGTGGGTCATTTTTGCAGAATATTTCAGTATGGATGATTGTTTTCTTTCATATTCCAACATTTTGCAAATAACTGATTGTTTTCCTTGCTTAAATTTTCCATAATATGATTACTAAACAACACACTTGATTTATAAAAGCACCATGACCCTGACGTCAACCACTTACACCTTATTGGTTTGACTTGGACATAGTCAGTGAGAGATTAACTTTGATCCACAAAAGACCTTAGTCTATTTCCAGAATCATATCAAATAAGTTCAGATGCAACCTACATCATGAGCAGGCACTTCGTCCTATTTAGAGAAACCTATATGGCAACATGAAAGATATTGTTGTCAATTTTAAGTATTTTAGGAACTAGATAGAGACAAGTTTACTTAGTCGTTACTAATACATGCTACTCTTCATCGCGTTTTCAATTTTGAATAAAAAAGAAAAAGCGATTATCTTAAATCCAATTAGTTTAGCCGAGGTTGTCAGTGTAGCTTAATTTTGTCATAAAGCTATCACCGGAGGGTTCGATGTAGTACAATATATGAACAAGAACCTGTCTACAAAATTTTTTCGGTAGTCACCCTTCCCTGTTAGGTCTTCACAAAGCGCTTTCTAGTGTAATATAAGTCAGAAAATGGTTGCTCAGAAATAAACTACCCTAAATGAATACCCGGTCAAACTGTACGAAGATGTTATGTGATCTACGAGGTGTTAGTTGGTTTGTCAATCTGGATAAGACACGTTAATCAATTGAAAGCAACTTATACATCTATTAATGAAAACTATCATGGAACCATTAATAAGTTCCTGTTCCTGAACAACTCCGCCTGGAACCCGATCTCGGTTAATGCCAGTTCCAGGCCCAGACAAAGGAGGATGCTTAGGTATGGGCTTACCGACCACACAGCGTGGAAAACTGACTCGCTAAAAAACGATAAGTAAGTAATCTGTTATAGAACACAGAGACAATACGTCTTTACCCTTAACAAGGTGGACTAATAGGAAGTGCAAACCAGTCATTCTGATGAAAGTGGATCATAACACTAGTTACTACTAATACGCTCAAAGGAGAGTTGTTAGTAGGATAGAGCCCCGACTATGACATGCTGTGGTTAGGCCCAAATCCGGACAATCAATTTGGTGGTAGAATAATGCTAGATAATATAAATTCTACATCAATTAAAATGTTTTTAGCACTGTATCTCAGTTGATCAGGTTCATTGAAATGAGTTATTTTCTTTTAATTCTTATTATTAGTTGGGCAAAGTCGAATGAATTATAATGTCCAAAGAACACTAGACAGTTAGAACATAATGCAATCTCTTTCTCATTTTAACTGAACATAGAAAAACTGGTTAATTTCTAAACAAATGAAAGTTTAGAAAACATTAATTTATTTAGAATTGAACTTCCATCGTTCACAAGTAGAGCATGAGGTTATAATTTGTGCTTGATCAACAGTATCACGAATGTGCATGAAGATTTAAGGATAAGGTGAAATCCTTATTTGGTATACTACTATTGCCCAACATCTTTCATTAAGCACAAAGCAATGAAAGAAATTAAAATTTGATATGATGCATTTAATGCCAATTTCGTTTATTTATAGGATGGTTTTGATCACAGAAAGAAATCGCTCACAAAATTAGTGAAAACTAATATCTATAGCATAGTTGCTTCGTTTTCACATCACAGTATTCCTCTAATTGATGTCAATTTGTAAATTAACTGATCCTCAAATTTCAAAACATGAATACATGCGAAGGAGAACTATTTGTTAAGTGTAGCATTCAATATAAATAATTTAAGGCCTATTTTATAGTTATACATTAATACAACAAATACTCACCCAATAAAAATGGACGATCCCAATAATTAACTTTTGGACTAAGATTTACCTTGTTCAAATGATCTACAAGTTTCATATACGTTGTATGAAAGGGAGCTAATAAGATTTCTTCATTGCCAACAAGTGTTACACTGCCAGGTGTAGGGGTACCTGGGGTAGAATTATATGTACCTGCATTACTCCCAGGAATATTTGAAACAATCATAGATCCACTTGTATTTGGAATAGGAGGTTGAATCAATATTGGATGAGATTGTATAGATAAGTGTAAAGTGCACCGACGACAAGAAGATAAAACAGCACGACGACAGGCCGCAATAATCAGACAATCTTCACAATGGTTAAGTTGGAGAGTATTTTCAATCGGTCCTAAAACAATGGTCAGCTTACGACATTTATCCAATGTAACAGACCTACAAAATGTATTCAAGGACTTTTAGTGGAATACACAACATGCAATCTAAATATTTCCACTTATTTATACATAAAAAATCGAGTACAAAGTTTTCTATAATAGTGAACAATGAAATCGCAACCGTTTGACTCAACGATAACTAAAAATAATAGAATATCCTCATGAAAAAGAAATCCGTAAGACAATGATTACACAAACATTGCTCCCTCCATATTTAGTTGTAAACAAATGTTATTAGGAGTAACTAGCATAAAACTCAACATTTTACGACTATTAATATCGAACAGATAGCATTTGTGTTAGTAATTTACGAAAGCTGTACATTCATGCACAACACGTTTAAAAAGAATACTACAATAAAAGAAAATGAAAGTTGGCTATGTGCAACCATATAAATTTGTTATGAGCAACACATTTATCATCATTGGAAGGAACAAGATGTAAAGTACAAAAATTAAACGTCTTGAGTAATTAGCTGCATACGAAACCCACTGAACGGATGACAACACATTGAAGTAAACCTATCATATAAGAAAAAAACTTAGTGGTTGCTTTTGAAAGAACAGCTATACATCATATAGTTTCATCAAAACTCTTTTTACATTTAGTTCTTTTTACTATCGTGAAGAGGGCAAGAACAGAGAACAAGAAAGAACTACATGGATTCATTTTATTCCGTAGGATTCTCATCAGTTGTTTACAATTCATAATATTTTAAAAATCAGAATTATTGTAAAGTTTACGTACTTACAACAGTAAAAACGGTAGGTAGCACATCATAGTGGAGTAGTGAAATTGTAAACATATAGTGTTCTGAATAAATATAATGAGAGAAGATTCTCGATGATAAGACGTATAAAGAAGGAATTATAGAGATATGATAATTAGTAGGTTGATTATATAGTGAATTTGTGAAATCACAAATTAATAGTGATTAGAAATAACTTAGGGTAAGCCCATTCAATAAGGTAGTGAATTTGAAAGTGATGCAATTGAAATAAGGCAGATTAATTTATGGGCAGGAATGACGTAATCAACTGACGATAGAGTCAATTAGTCGTTAATAGTGTAATCAGTCAGTCAGTCAGATGCAACGTACATAAGTACATCAGTTCATGTTGCCATACCAAATCAGCACAGAGAAGTAATCGTCAATTCAAATCCAATAGTAGAAGAGGTAGTAAGGGAATTAGAAGTAATCGGAGAGGTTAGGATTAGAAGATACTATTCAAGAAGTATGATTCAGTGAGAAAAGTTTAGGTTAATAGTGTAATACAAACTGTGGAAAACGAAAACGGACTATTCTACTATATATTAAAAATACGTCGAATGTAACAATTTAATTAAGACAATAGGAGAGTTATGAATATAAAACCAACAGATAAAACTTCCCTTGATAAATGATCGAGTTCAAAAGTTGAGTGCAAGTGAGCTGGACAGGTACTGGAATTTTTCTCCGCCTTTGAACCCAGGCAATCGCTCATTCTCAGAAACAGTCCAGACATTAAGCCAACATTTTGGCAACAACTCGTCATTGTTTAATACTCGTTATCAATGTTTGAAGCTAGTTATGAACGAGGACGATGATTTCCTTACGCAAGTGGGCATCGCCAATCGTGAATGCGAACTAATTATGGACTTTAGTTCGCAAAACGCCGCGTCATACTCTTTAGTCTAGTTCCAAGTGCTGTTCTTCTGCAGTAGACAATTTATTGGAGACAATTATTATGCATCGAAGGAACAAACGCTGAATAGCTCGGAATTGTTGTTACCGAACTACAAACCGGCCGTCGGCATCAAAGATGAACCCCAAATACTTTACCGACTGCAATAAAAATTGATATTTCTCTAGGCGTAACCGGAAACCGTTGTCAGTGATGCGTTGTAGCACCAATGTCGTGCGTTCCTGTAGCTGTTCTGAAGTCGTCGCGACAATCAAAATGTCACTGAGATAAGCCGCGACGTCCGAGACACCTGATAGGATAGTATCCATTAGTTGTTGGAAGATAGATGGGGCGGTCTTGATTCCAAAAGGCAGACGGTTGTACTGGAACAAACAACGATGAGTATTGATGGTAAGCACCTCTCTTGATGCTTCATCTACTTCCACTTGAAAATAAGCATCAGCTAGATCCAGTTTTGCGAAAAAATTTCGCCCATTTAACAAAATAAACAGATATGAGGGAACTGGCAGTGGATAATGATGTTATTCCAGCGGTGCGTTGAGACCTGTAAAAATTCAGCACATATACGTAACGTGCCGTTGGTCTCCTTGATAAGAACTATATGTGCTGCTCAAGCAGAGTAAGAAACAGGCCTAATAACGCCTTGTTGTTGAAGGCGATTCAGTTCTTCATCTGCTGTTGGTAATGTTGCATAAGGCATGGGTCTCTGGACGGAAAACAGGCTTAGTCCCAGGTTTCAACCGAAGTGTTGCT
This sequence comes from Schistosoma turkestanicum, assembly GCA_944470395.2. NCBI lineage: Eukaryota > Metazoa > Platyhelminthes > Trematoda > Strigeidida > Schistosomatidae > Schistosoma > Schistosoma turkestanicum. The sequence goes on from OX103971.1 coordinate 43,866,860, forward strand.
TTCATGGCAGAACGTCGACCTAATCCACGTTGGAAAATGGTTGAAAACTGACTCGTTAGATTCCTCGTATATAATTCGGGGTCATGTGGTAGTGATACCAGATGGCATATGGTAATTAATGGGACACCAGCTAATTTTAACTGGTCGAACCAATCTAAACCAAGTAAATTTAGATCAGCTGGCATTATATAACATACACCAGTAAATGACGAGTCTCGGAAGGTAACTTTACATTCTAATTGTCCTAACAGACGAAGATAATTACCACATGCTGTACGAGGCTTCTGCGTTGTGTGCTGCAGGCTTGGGCTACCCAATTCGGTCCAATTTTCGCGTGAGCGGATGGTGACGTCAGATGCAGTATTTATTTGCAATCTACACAAATGTCCGTTAATATTAAGAGTAATAAATTTCCTCTCAAGTGGTGATGAGCTTTGACAGGAAGATAGTAGGCTCAACGAATTGGTACCGGATCTCGGAACCGACTTCTTGGTACTTCTTGATCGGTTTGGCTTTCTCTTTGGACAAAAACCATCTTCATGACCGACGACCTTACACATCCTGTATCGACGTTGCCTGAATGGGCAGTTTCGTACATTGCCATGAACCACAGTGCCAGCAAGGAGCAGAGGGATTTGTTTTCGTTTTCCGGACTGACCTGGAGTGGGATGGACTGGGTGTAGCAGAGGCACATGCACTTCAGATCGACTATACCGACCACTCTGCACCATGGTCGTGTCTCGTTGCAGATTAATGAGGCGTTGGTATCCATTAGCCATATCACTAAGGGTGAGTTTAGGATCTTGCTCCAATCTACACAGTAGCTGTGTACTTATGTCACTGAACTTTTGGGACTGGAACCTGCAAATGAGGATTAGGGATTTAAAGTGGTCTTCCAACAAAGACTTCAACCAGAAGCATTCGCATTCACGATTGGCGATGCCCACTTGCGTAAGGAAATCATCGTCCTCGTTCATAACTAGCTTCAAACATTGATAACGAGTATTAAACAATGACGAGTTGTTGCCAAAATGTTGGCTTAATGTCTGGACTGTATCTGAGAATGAGCGATCGCCTGGGTTCAAAAGCGGGGTCAAATTACAGTACTTGACTAGCTCATTTGCGCCCAACCTTCGAAGTAGCATCCGAACCTTCCACGTATCATGTTGATTGACGAAATCACATTTACATAGATCTTTATAACTTTGGAACCACATGTAAAAATTAACACTGGCAACCCGATCATAAAAAAACTCAGCTATGGTATTTACTGGTGGTGCTGTGGTTGCATTAGATAAGCTAGGCTATGTGGAAGGTAAATCTTGATATCTGTCTGTTGCAACGCTTGCTTAGATAATTCCCAGCTAAATCTTATTGCTTAGTATTCTCTGACCACAATACACTGGACAAGTTCCATAGCATCAAAAACACCGTGGAACAGGAAAAGATTATATTCCAAATAGCAAGGTTAGATGGAAATAAGAAGCAGAAGGCGAAGGCAAAATAGATACAACGTTAGTTTCTTTATAGTATTTACATGAGAAGCTTCTGTATAGTGATTCGCGTGATCGACTGGATTAGATTTAGTCAATCAGAGTGCAGCTAGCAACACGAGAATTTCCTACCCTGTTCTCCAAGAATCGAACAGGCGCTGATTGGATAGGAAATTAGCCAATCAGCGCGCAGCAACGTAGTCATGCTTTAATTCTATGTCCCACTAACACTGTCAACATTTGTATTAGTTGCAGCTGCTGCTCAAGTAATAATTCAAGTTTCGATTGATCTATGTTTCCAAAACCTCCATCATAGATATGCTCCTAGATATAACCTTATCCTCGTCTGAATTTTCAAGAGTGGACATTCTACCAGGAGACACTCTTGTTGACTTAGAATATGCCGATGACATAGTTCTTCTTGGTGAAGACACTGACAATGCAGAGTCTTCTGACTACCCCAAGCAACTAAGCATTCATGTTTGGGATGCGATTTTTCCCCTCGAAATGCAAAATGTTGCTTCAAAATTGACTTGTATCGGCACCTGAACCAGTGATCGGGAGTGAAGTAGTCGAGCATGTAGACTGCTCCACTTATCTGGAGAGACTAATCAGTACCGACGGCCTGGTGACTGACGAAATGTCAGCACGGATGCTCGTCTTCGATCATAGGTGTCTCCGAAGCGTTGCTCGTGTATCATGGGACAATCGTATAAGCAATACTGCCATTAGGAAACGGGTGCTAGGTAAGGATGGCAGGTTAATCAATGAAGTATTGCAACTTCATCAGTTGAGGTGGTTGAGACATGTGTTGCGTATGCCGAACCAACGACTGCCTATTCGAGCTATGTTTTGCGGTGTAGGAATAGGTTGGAAGAAAGCTAGGGGTGGCTAGACCAAAACATGGCAGAAATCCATGAAGTCACTGACAAGTGGACTGAGTCATGTCCGTAGGTGTCGACTACCTGGTTGGGGTCTGCTAGACAAATGTCTCCGATGGTTAGAGACCCTGAATGACATGGCCCAGAATCGTTTGCAATGATGCATGTGCATTCTTTATGTTCTATAAAATTCTAACCTTCTGAATTCCACATCACTTTATATTTTTCATTTTAAGTTTATTTCCCTAGATTCTACTTCTGAATAATATCTTCGAACCGTAATCTTTCGGATTACTGCTAATACTTCTACTACCTCTACTAGTATGGGATTTGAGTTGAAAATCTCATTTCTGTGCTAATGTGGTATGGCAACTTGAACTTATGTACGTACGTACGAAGTTCTACGTTGCTGTTGATTGATTGATTGAAATGAACCACATATAAAAATACGCATTTGTCCGATAATTTTTAGCCTTTTGTTAACCTACTCCGATATCAGTTATTACAACACTTGGAGGTACACAATGGTTAAGAACAACTATGTTGTCTTATTATATTTACCAGTTATTGTGGATAATCATAAGTTAATAATAAATAGTAAATTAACAATTTTAGAAAACTAACAAATCCACTGCAGTGACATTGGTCTGCAGTCAATAGATCATGGTTTTACACACTGATCCAACTCGTTTGATATCAGTAACAGGATAAGTATTACTAGCTCTCATTCAGAGCCCGTGGATCAAAACAGTAAGTATAAATCCGTGCTTAATGATTTCTACAGGTAACTATACTAATTTGAGCACACAATGATACGGTAAAAAAATTTGAGACCTATGAAATATAACTTTCTATTAGACTAACATAACCTTCGGTTTTGACTGACTTTTTCTTGATAATTTACAGTCATTATTAAAATCAACTCCAGAACAAATAGAACCAGAAAAATATCATCAACGAATAATTGGAACTACTGACACATTTGTATCAGTAGTTTGGATTAAATAGTTGAAACGTTTTTAGGCATGTTCAGGTATTGTATCTAAGATTTTCAGTTTTCCCGTCTTTGATATTATAGAATGCATTTGATCAGTCCCTACTGGTATTTGCATCCTCAGTGGAATGCTTTAAAAACACCACAATACATGAGTGTTGTCATTTTAGCTAGCAGTTCCATCCAAGACACTCACCTCGCTCCACATAAGATTCATCAGCCTATAATAAAAAACCTTGTAACTGACAATGTCCAGATACTTCATTCAGGATAAGTAGAAACCAATACAGATTGATGAAACGCAATCCATAACACCAACAACAAGGAGGTTCAAACCCTTTATAAATAACTTCAAATCTGTTGGAAAAGCCAGTGGCTCTACGGACTTTATAGCTAGGGGGATAACGTATTGGCATTTAGATAAAAAAAACACTACGTCCCATTCTTACAGTAAACAATAACAGACAGACAGACAGATGCAACGTAGAACTTTGTACATAAGTACATCAGTTCATGTTGCCATACCACATCAGCACAGAGATGTAATTGTCAATTCAAATCCAATAGTAGAAGAGGTAATAAAGGTATTAGAAGTAATCGGAGAGGTTAGGATTAGAAGATATTATTCATGAAGTATGATTAAATGAGAAAAGTTTAGAAAGTCAAAACTAGAGGTGTTGAAGAATCCAGAAGATTAGGATTTGAGAGAACACAAAGAATAAATGCAACGGCGCCATTCCGAAGGATTTTGAGCCATGTCATTCAAGGTCTCTAACCATCGATTATTATCATCTCGCGGGCCCCAACCAGGTAGTCGACAATTACCGACATGGCTAAGTCCACTCGTCAATGACTTCATGGATTTATGCCATGTTTTGGTTTGGCCGCCCCTAACTTTCTTCCAACCTACTCCTACACTACAAAACAAGGCTCGTCGAGGCAGTCGGTGGTTCGGCATACGCAAAACATGTCCCAACCACCTCAACTGATGAAGTTTCATCACTTCATCGATTGCTCTCCCATCCTTACCTAGTACTCGTTTCCTAACGACAGCATTGCTCACTCGGCTGTCCCACGGTATTTGAGCAATGCTTCGAAGACACCTATGATCGAAAACCAGTAACCTACGAATAACTTCTACTCTCACTGGCCATGTTTCACAGCCATATAGGAGAACGGAGCGAACTGCTGCGCAGTACACTCGTCCTTTAATTAGAGAACGGATATCACGCCTACGCCATAAGTGACGCAGGTTGGCAAAAGCCAATCGAGCCTTCTGTATCCGAGCTGAGATTTCGTCAGTCACCAGGCCATCGGCACTGATGAGACTCCCAAGATAAGTGAAGCGGTCTACACGTTCGACTACTTCACTCCCTATCACTAGTTCAGGTGCCGATGCAACCAAGTCTTGAAGCAACATTTTGCATTTATATCCAAAAGAAGAGCTACAAATTAGATGAAAGCCGAATCAAAGATTATACCAGAAATCTTTATTCCATCTTAATTAAAATATCGAAAAACTGTTTAGTAATTTTTTCGGAAACCAATGAAATCGAGAATATCATGAGTAGAGCAAAGAATAAACCCAAATATGAGCAAGAATGAAGTACCGGAATGGTTTGGTTTATGGCTGTTGATTTACCAAGCATTTTAGAGAGCAAATGTGCACCATGTAGCAGTGATAAACTTTAATCACCAAATATTTGCTGGTAATAATAACGAGAAACCACTTAATAAGGAACTACAATAATAAGCCGCTAATTTTATTGAATAAAAATGTGAGGTGGAAAATACCATATTACATAATTAAAAGTTTTTTAACACAAATTTCCATTAGAAAGAAACATTAATATTGATAAACTAACCTCATAGGTGACAGCAGATATAAATAACTACAACGGGCACGATGTATTTTAAGCGTTGCAGCATCAAGTGTAGCAGAACTCTGAAATCGAAACGAAATGATTCCAAGAAGAATTTTAATACTAACTGATAAGTACTTGTACCTCCACCTGGAGCCCCAGTGGGGCTACTGCCGGCTCCAAGCCCGGATAAAGGAGGGTCGGACATGCGGTTGACAACCCCATCCCGTAGAAATCTAACTCGCTACAAAAACACTAACAAGAAAAATCAATTCAAATTATTCTAACTCTGCCCTGAAAGTTACAACGTCTTCATTCAGAAGAGTTATGACGTCTCATGATGAAAGCCCAGTTCCTTCAGAACTTACGAGGACGACACCCCTTCTCACAACCAGAGCAATCATTCTTTTAGGCACAAGGAATGTTCGAACAATGTAGTAGACCGGAAGGCTATTCCAAATCGCTGCATAAATGAAAAGACAACCTGGATGTCCTAGGAATCAGTGAAACACATTAGACACAGGTAGGACAACTGAGACTAGTTTCAGGGGAACTGCTGTTATACTTCGGACATCAAGAAGAAAATGCCTCACACACACAAGGCGTTGCATTGCTGCTGTCCAAACAAGCACAAAAGGCACTGATAGGATGGGGATCTCATGGACCCAGGATCATCAAAGCATCCTTCAAAACAAAGACATAGGGCATTACGATGAACGTCATCCAGTGCTACGCACCTACCAACGACAACAGTAAAGACGTTAAGGATCGATTCTACGAGAGGCTGCAGTCAGTCATCGAGAAACGCTCAACAAAGGGTTTGACCATTCCGATGGGAGACCTAAATGCCAAGGTTGGCATGGACAACACCGGATATGAAGACACCAATGGACGACACGGAGTGGGAGAAAGGAATGAAAATAGTGAGAGATTTGCAAACCTATGTGCATTCAACAAACTGGTCATCAGTGGCACAATATTCCCACACAAACACATTCACAAAGTGTTAGGATATTCACCAAATATCCTAAGAATACTATTTTTAGAACTGCAATCCTATTGGTCGAATTCTATTGGCCGAAATTTTGATCGTTCTTACCGTCAGGGTCAAATACTTCAATGTTACCTCTTATTGGTCATCTGGACGGTCAATGTCATTCAAATGTTCTTTTCTATTGGTCGTCCTAAATTGTCAATGTCACGGACGTTGATGCTTTTTCTCATTCGACCTTAGTGCATAAATACGCGCTATCTGGAAGACTCAATAATTCCGTTTCCCCTGTCTACTTCTTCTTCTGTTTTCGACCCAATAAACATCTTCCTTCCACGGTGTTACGTTCTGATTTCTAGGAGATTTGGAAAGCCTTTTGGGTCGTATTGTGATATTTGAATTGGACGCCGTTAGGACTGAAGAGTTTTACGTAGCCGCGTTTACAACACAAAGCTACATCGATTTCACCGAATCACATTACACAGAACCAAATCGATCACATCTATATTACTAAAACGTTCAGAAGAACCATGGAGGATGTGAGAACAAAGAGAGGAGCTGATATAGCCTCAGATAATCACCTGCTGGTCGCCAAAGCGAAACCGAAACTCAAGGAGCACTGGGCGATGAGGCGGACAACATCACAAACGTCTAATACGGCCTTTCTTCTGGATACTGACAAACTCAACGAATTCAGGATAGCACTCAGCAATAGGTACCAGGCTTTCCAGGTCCTACTCCATGCAGAGAGAACTATTGGAAAGGGATCAAGATCATCTGCAGCAGGTCTCAATATACATAGAGGTAAAAACAAGACCCTTCGATACAACACAAAATGAGGCAACCAAATCATTATTGATGGGGACGCCTTGGGGGACGTAGAAACCTTTACATACCTGGGCAGCATCATCGACAATCAAGGTGGATCGGATGCAGATGCGAAGGCACAGATCGGGAAAGCAAAGGCTGCATTTCTACGACTGAACAACATCTGGAACTCCAAACAACTATCAACAAACACCAAAGTCACAATTTTCAATATAAATGTCAAGACAGTTCTACCATATGCGGCAGAAACTTGGAGAACTACGAAAGCCATCATCCACAAGGTATAAGTGTTTATCAACAGTCGTCTACGCAAAATCTTTCGAATCCGTTGGCCAGATATCATCAGCAACAACCTATTGTGGGAAAGAACAAACGAGATTCCAGCTGAGACAGAAATCAGAAAGAAGTGCTGGGAGTGGATAGGCCACACGTTGAGGAAAATACCCTACTGCGTCACAAGACAAGTCCTCACTTGGAAACCTGAAAGTCAAAGGAAAAGAAGAATGCCAAGGGACACATTACACCGAGTAGTGGAGACAGAAATGAGAAGAATGAACAAAAGTTGGGCAGAACTGGAAAGGGAAGCCCAGGACCGAGTAGGTTGGAGAATACTGGTCGGTGGCCTATGCTCCACTGGGGTTAGAGGCGTAAATGAAAATAAAATAAATGAAATGATAAGTATTTAAGAAGATAGACAAGTCATGTCAATATACATGAAGAGCAATTCAATCGGTAGGAAATTTAAGCTGCACCTTAAACATTCCCAATCGATAACAAATAGTACATCAAGATAAGCGATACGAACATCTATATTCTGTAATTTTTCCAAATCGCAAAAATTCTATGACTGTTTCTATATTCTTCCGATCATTCATTTTGTTCCATCAGTTTATTTTAATATATCTTCCATTTTTATTTATTTTTGTATACTTTGTTAAATGTAAAAATCGAACCGATCTACATCTGTAACAAGTCTTATGTCGTCCATGATTACCGTCATATTCAAACGACCTGAGCAAAAATAAAGTTATGTGTGCTCAAATGCTTTCAAAATAAATTCCATTTTGAATAAGATGACAGCCCATGTGTCTATAACAAGAGAGTTAGCAGTTCGGATTTAGATAATAAGGTTGCTCTTATTGATAGAACCTGTTACGTTGAATGGAATAAATTTAGAACAAATATGTTTCGATGAATTATAAATACAATTACTGGATTATTATCTTCATTGGTTAAAGTAATGAAGACAGAATTTTCTATACTAAACAGTTACACAGAGTATACATGATACAACGGATATCAGGGCAGCATTGTTATGGAATGATAGAAAAAGTTAATATATTTGTATATTGGACTAAAAATTTTCTATGACGATTTAACATAGTAGTGGTAACATTACTTATTTTAATGAGATTAATTTTCTATAAGAAACTTTACTGATCAATAAAAAAACAAGCGATTCAAGGCTAAAATAAACTTACGCGAGCAATAATTTGGCGAGAAATCATTGACATAACAACCAATTTGTTTCTATAACATACAATTAAAAACGTGTAAGAAAAACAAACTTAAATGATATTACTTAGCAATATTTTAACAACATAGTGAAGAACAGTGAACTACATATATATAACTTGGAGGACTGATAGACAGGTTATTAAAATAGCCTACTAGGATAAAAGCCGAATGCAATGTTAGGTTGTGATTATTAGAACAGACTTCGAATTATAAATGTTTCATATGCTTAATGTCATAAAAAGAAACTGGTATTATGAATCCGACTGTAAGTGAGACTATTTCGGAAAAGGATGGGCTTGTTATCCATTCTCGACCCAGGAGATTGGATCGATAGAACGCGATTGCTTTAATAGAAACATTCATTATTATGACCAATTCTAACAGCTTTGTTTAACTGTACCTCTTATTTATAACACGTTTTACGCGCAACATTCTGTTTGTGTTGCTGCCATTCTTAGCTGTATCTGCTTTTTAATTCGCCCACTTTCCTGGTTTAATTTCGGTGTTCTTCCGATACCACGAAATTCACCAGCAAATATATTCTTTACCCTGGATTTATTTATCTTTACAGTGACGGGTTTCTTAATGAGTATTTTGTGGTGATCATAGTCAATCTCCAATCGGTCGGACATGTCGGTTGAGACATGTGTTACATGTGCCTAACCATGACTGTCTCGACGAGTGATGTTTTTTGGTGTAGGAGTAAATTGGAAGAAAGCTAGGGCGGTCAGATTAAAACATGGCAGAAATCCATGAAGTCACTAAAAAGTAGACTGAGTTATGTTGGTAGGTGTTGACTACCTGGCTGGAGGATGCGCGACGATAGTAACCGATGGCTAGAGACCTTGAACTACATGGCTAAAAATCGTTTGTGATGACTCAGGTGCATCCTTTCTTTGGCTTCTCTCAAATTCTAATCCTACGGATTCTTCATCACCCTTATCTTTCTCTTTTTAAGTTTATTTCACTAGATTTTACTTCTTGAATAATATCTTTGAACCTTAATCTTCTCCATTACTGCTAATACTTCTACCACTTCTACTAATATGTGATTTGAATTGACAATTGCGTCTCTTTGTTGTAGTATGGCAACTTGAACTGATATAAGTATGTACTAAGTCCTACGTTGTAACTGACTGACTGGCTGACTAATTTCATAAAGTGCATGACAAATGTAACTTCAAACTTGGGATCGATTTTTAAACAGTGAAGTGTGAATTCTCCACGATCTTACCCACTATGACCTCCAGTTCGCGGAACTTGGTGTGCGTTCGTCGCAATCTTCTGACGCTTTATGATATCATTTTGTGACTGTTGCTGACTATTGTTGAAACCAGATTCATGATCCAAAACAACTTGGTGAGGAAGACGCCACTGTAAACGTCGACCGTTTCGAATACAGTTTTCAACTGAAAATGGGTTTTGTGTTAACCATGAACGAATCCACGAAAGGAGACCACGTAAATGGAAAGCATGTGTAACCTATAAAAGAAGATTTCATATACATCTAAGCAAACAAAGTGAATGGAGACAATTAAAAAAAATAAAGCAGTTATGTATTAAAAATACTTATCTTAGATTATGGTACAATACAGACGGTTGCGTTCCACTTTATTTCGGGAAATATTAGTACAGCTAGGATTTATCACAAAGTGACTGATAACGACCTCCAAATGAAAAGTGATTTTGTGTGGCTCGCGTCAAACGCCTAGCAACGCTCTCTAAATGATACTATCCAAATGGTGAAAAAAACTAAAAACTATAATGAATAACAGTAATTCGTGAGCCATGTTATGACAAAGTTTTAAACAAACATTTGCCATTAAGTTCGCTTATACAAGATATATTTTGGTGGGGTACGATCAGTGTGAGTTTCCATAATAAGAAATCAAAAACATATGTTAACAGAAGTAATTTTTTAACCTATTCTTACTTTTAAAACGTAAGCAAATAACAAGGAAATACCTTGGAATAACCAGTCGCAGGGAGAATTGTTGATATATGTGCAAGTTCTGAAAATGAATTAAGAGTCCTGAAACAAAAAAAAGGTTAGAAGTGAGCAAAATTAGTCGCACCTTCCTTTATCGGCTGATCCTTCCAAAATAAGATCCAAAGCTTCAACAGCACCCTCAGACAATGTTGCATCCATATTATTTCCCCCATGGTTATCTGAATAAAACATATAGGACTTTAAGTAGTGAAATTTGAGCGCATACTATTTGTTTTATATCTAGAATCCATTTGCAATCAACATTTGTCCATTAATGCACAATGAGAAGTGAAGAAAAGTCAAAGAAAGAATGCACCTGCGCTATTGCAAACGGTTTAGCAGCTAGATTGACTGGAATCTTAGGTAGAATCTGGGAAATGGACGTAATCCCATCCGACTGGTCTCAATCCCTGATTGTCCCAATTTATAAGAAAGGACAAAAGTCTTCTTGTGACAATCACAGAGGAATCAGTCTAACTAATATAGTTTCTAAATTGTTAGCCTCCATTATACTTAGACGCCTAACTAGAGCTCGTAGAGAGCAGACTAGAAAAAATCAGGCTGGTTTCAGACCTGGACGTAGCTGTATAGACCAAATTTTTACACTACGACAGGTCCTGGAACACAGACACATATATGGGCGTCCGAAAATGGTTGTCTTCTGGACACAAAGGCGGCATTTGACTCTGTTGATCGTGAGGTTCTGTGGTAGTGTCTGTCATGAGTCATCATCATCAATAGCAACGTAGAACTCTGCCTTTAAGTACAGCAGTTCCAGTTGACATACTACATTAGCACAGAGATATAATTGTCAATTCAAATGCTATAGTAGTAGAGGTAGTACAAGTATTAAAAGTAATCGGAGAGGTTAGGATTAGAATATATTATTCAAGAAGTATAATTCAGTGAGGTAAATTTAGGAAGAGAAAGATAGAGGTGAAGAGGAATTCATAAGGTGTCAGAGAACACAAAGAGTAAATGCACCTGTGCCATTGCAAACGGTTTTGAATCACATCACTCCAGGTGTCTAACCATCGGTGACTTTCGTCTCAGGGAACCTAACCAGGCAGTCAACACTAAACGACATGACTCAGTCCACTTGTCAGCGACTTCGTGGATTTTTGCCATGTTTTGGTCTGGCCGCCCCTAACTTTCTTCCAACCTACTCCTATACCACAAAACATAGCTCGACGAGGCAATCGGTGGATGTCCCAACCACCTCAACTGATGAAGTTTCAATACTTTGTCTATTGATCTGCCATTCTTACCTGGTACTCGCTTCCTAATGGCAGCATTGCTTACTCGGGTGTCCCACGATACTCGACCAATGCTCTTAAGACATCTGTAATCGATAACTAGTAACCTACGAATATCTTCTACTCTCACTGGCCATGTTTCGGATCCGTATAGGAGAGCGGAGCGAACTACTGCTCAGTACACTCGTCCTTTGGTAAGAAAACGCATATCTCGTCTACGCCGTAAGTGACGCAGGTTGGCTAAAGCCAATCGAGCCTTCTGTATCCATGCTGAGATTTCGTCACAAACCAGGCCATCAGCACTGATGAGACTCACCAGAAAAGTAAAGTGGTCGACACTCTGAACTAATTCACTCCCTATCACTAGTTCAGATGCCGTTGCAAGCCTATCTTGTAGCAACATTTTGCATTTCTAGGGTGAGAACCGCATCCCGAGCATGCTTGCATTGTTGCTCAGGTTAGTCAGAAGACTGTATTTTGTCAGCGTCTTTACCGAACAGAACTACGTCATCGGCATGTTCTACATCAGCAAGCGATTTTCCAGGCAGAAAGTCCACTTCTGGAAATTGAGATGAGGATAAGGTTATATCTACGAGCATGTTGATGACAAAAACAAGAATAGGGAAAGTGGACATCCTTGACGTACACCACTTGAAGTAAAGAATTCCGATGACAGTTCGCCATAAGCTCTAACTTAACCAGTGGTGTTCGAGTAGAGAGCTTGTATAAGGTTAATGTACTTCTTTGGTACACCTTTCAATGACACACTGCCGTAGAACCTTACGGTATTCATAATACCGATGAATTTATGATTTAATATCAGTGGGCAGAATACTAATTAATGGATGAATGTAACTGTAAGTGGCCAAGGGATTATTGCTCATGAAGACTAAGTATTGACTAAAGGCTTCGAATAATCAGAAATGAATGACAAAAACCTTTAAATGAAGTACCATGTAATAAAATAACATAGTTATTCACAAAATATGAACAAAAAGAATTTATAGAATAATAGGCAATTTAGGGGAATAAGCATTTTTGTCACCAACTACGAAGTCAATTACAACATGACTGTACAGAGTGATTTTTACGCACCGTATCCACAAGTACATATACAATGGAAAAAACTTACCAGGTTCAACAAGAAGATCGAGAATTTCATTCAAATTTTCACTGATAAACTGGAAATGATATTGCTCATCTAGATTCTAAAAACTGAGGATCAAATCAACACAGTTACGCGACATAATCTGATGGGAGTTGAACGGCCTGAATCCAACTCGGATGAACGACTGTAACTACCCGGCCACCTAGTAGAGAAAATAAACACTCCATGTAACTAACTCAGCACTCGCTGAAACTGCTGATGCCCGTAATGATATCTTGTTAATTTGTTGTATATACAGAAATAGTACAAATGTGAACAAATCAACCGACTGAGAAGCTCGAATTCTCTCTACAAACAATGTAAATCAGAAAGTGCGTAACTACCAGCATCTGATACGTTCGCTGCATTAAATATCCTCTCATCAACATCTTTCAGCTTCTCATATTGTGTCGCCGACATGGTCAGACAGGTATGGAAAAGGCTAAGCAATCAAATAAATTGAGGTTAAACATACACCCAAGCCAAATCCTCAGTCAGCTGAAGCTTATTACATGCTACGTGTTTCCAAACCGAATAACTATTGAAATGTTTGTCGGCCCATCAAATTTCACAGTGAGACATACCTCAATCGTGATCCAGTTTTACTTTTGGTTTTCGCATAGGAAACAAGCTTTTTGATATTCTATAGCATTAAATGATGCCTAGATAATTTATGAGAGTCCTCTTACATGAACAGCTAGTCGTGGATGAGGATGAACCTGAAATATGCCGTATGTGAATGGTTCTGCTCTAGGCCAAAGGCTTAGAGTTACGTGACTAGCCTTGCTCATAGAACTGACATCACATTCGACAACTTGAAGATACCGCAAATTCTAGGCTGAAAACATAACCTTCACGCGACCTCCAGATTAAGAAAAAGGTGATTTAAATGGCTTTTGGCGGAGCAAAGAAATTTTCGCTTATCGAGCCTCCATCCCTAGAATAAAACATTATACGGTTAAATCACATCAACGGAGCATGCAATTATGTAGTTTATTTCCTATAAAATTCAATCGGTCTTTGGTAGGAGGGAAAGCTCACGAGACTTTTTTAATTCTTGCGATTCATGGTTTTGTGCAGATCCGAACCACTTTGAATGTATCAATAGGAGACTATGACGTGATTCGTGTAATATTAACATTTATGATAATTTGTTTAACTATAAAACTACCCACAGTTTCCAATATCTGCGACCTTCATACGTTAGAACTATCACCTTATGATTTCGATGCCACGTGTAGAGGAAAACTTCTACGAATAAAACTTAGTTAGTGAAAAGGAAACATTTATTATTGTACTCAGTTGGTACAATAATTGTTTTATTGTATTCCTTTTGTTTAACGGTACAAAAATCCTTTATTGACCTCTTGCTAACGTTGCTTGGTTGCCTCAGTGGTTTTATCAGCTTTCGAATCGCTTGTCTTGATATTTTTCGATATCAAGAGACCAGCAATCAATACGCCTCAGCATCCAACCACAGCCTGCTTTTTGATATTTGGCCTTAACGGAATTTGATTTGGTTATCTCGCGCTCAGTAGTCTCACTTTGCTACAGTGGTGAGCGACGACTCTAGACACGCATCAATTGCTGCTAAATCTGCCAAATCAAATCAATCACGATGAGTGTGTTATTTTTCTAACAATATTTCATACTATTTTATTAGTTGTTACTTATCATATATCGGTATTTTCTAATATACATACTATAAAAGCAAAAACCTTCTATAATGATAGATAGAATAAAAAATGACGATTATATGATAGATTCCCACTCATTGGACAATACCGAACACCTGGAACCGCTCCGAAATAACGAGAATTGAGAGCAAAGAAATCGATTGGTTTATACTAGCTCGTGAAAAAGATATTGGATATTGAAGTACAAGCTATCAATTTTCGACCTGTTACTTTTACTACTCACGATCCGTAAGTCTGATATACGGCACTGGAGGCTCGATTCGAGATCCGTCGTCGACTCTGAAATAGTCAGAGAACTATGGCTCGAATCACTACAAGCGCATGTCCAGCCCACGATCGCCGCTCTGCTCAAGGACGCACAACTCGACCAGGCTGCCCTCATAACAGACAAAATTGTGGCGAAAACTTGCACGCGAGACAACTACATCTTTGCCTCAACGTAGATCTCGATGCTAGCCGCCCCCAGGCCCAAGGAGATCGGGTTGCTTTATTCACAGCCGTCTCAAACTGAGAGACCGTTTTCATATCCATCACGATCACACGGGTCTGCAAGTACTCAACCTAAGCGAACATCTTCCAAGCCACGCCAAAAAGCGGCTTCAGAAGCGAGTACCGGCTGCTCCTGGTCCTCCAGTACTTTTGAGTCCGGCGACCTCCGCTGTCGAGCCCCCTGCTCATACAAGGCAGTAAAACTCCCGTGCCCGCGAGGTAATGCGGCCGTACTCGCCGGCCCGTCACTTCAGGTTGGCTGCTTATTTTATGTGCACGATGGTCGCACTAACACTAGGCACCTAGCAGATACAAGCGCACAAGTTTCTGTAGTACCAACTGCAAGCAGTAAGTCTAAAGCTACAACGCTTCGACTGAGCGCTGCGAATGGCCCAGTTATTCACACCCACATGACAACTTGTAGACAATCTGAGCAACGACGACAGTATCTATGGAAGCTCATCACTGCTGATATTCCCACAGCCGCACACGGTATCGATTTCCTACAGCACTGTGAATTGCTAATCGATTCACTCAGGCTGCACTTAATCGATGTTTCATATAACAGTCAATTCATGGGCTTTCAAGCTCAGACGGATCCGCATCAGTCACGGCAAAGGCTCGCCAACTGGAAACGAGTAAATAAGCTTTTGCTAATCGTGAGTTTGACAATTTACTAGCCACTGGTATTATTCGTCCTTCTCGCATATTTTCAGCCTCATCACTCCTCATAGATCAAAAAAATGATAGCGTTAGTTTGAGACCATGCTGTGACTACCTAGAATTTCAAGTAGCTACGCGTTTCGATAGCCACCCCATCCAATACATACACGACATCACGGCATCATTCAAGAGCCTCTTGGAAAATAGAATAATAGTCAACCCCGGGAAAGGTGAGCTTGGCAAACTGAAAATGAAATCCTTACGTCACATTATTAAGCAAGATGATATCGTACCTTGTGAGAAAAACATACATGCAATCATGTAGTACACTGTACAGTCTTCACACAAGGAACCGAAGGATTTCCTCAGGTTGAAGAACATCTACCGACGTTTCATTTCTCACGCGGCAGAACACTTACGACCATTGTCTGACTTCCAATATCTCCAATATCCAGTATCTTTGTCACGGGCTAGTGTAAACCAATTTGATTTTTTCGCGATCGATTCTTGTTTTTTTGTTACGGTCTCAATTGTTCGGAATGTCCAATGGATGGAGGTCTAGCCACTTGACTGTCTAATTCTAGTCAGTTGGCAGTTGGTTGTGAGTTTATATGTCTCGGGATTTGAATGAAACGTTTGTTTCAGGGCAGTAGGGTTTCTGGATACTAGCAGCCGTCACATTACCAAACCGGAGATCAGTTAGTTGCAATGTGGAGAGTAATAAGGGTAATAAGGGTAAATTAAAATGATAATATGAGTAAAATTTCAGAACTGAGTAATATATAGATGAATTTAGTTTATTAATTGGTAGTGAAGATTGTGAGAGAGGACCGGAGTGTAAGCAAGGGAGAGGAATAGGCGAGATAGATTAATTAAGTGATCTGAGGAGATGGTAATGGTAACAACTAGCAGGTCTCAAGATATACATCAGGCACAGCTTGTCCAAGAGGGAGATGATAGTTCGCATGTCAGTACGTGATTATCAAGTCTCTGCTTAAAGCAGTCCACTGAGGGGGCTGTAACTACCTCGGCTGAGAGAGCATTCCAAGTTGCGACGACTCGCAATGCGAAAAAGTGTGCACGAATCTGAGTGTTTGCTCTTTGATGTGCAATCTTTTGAGGATTGCCTCGAGGGGAGTGGTGGTGATGCATCCGTAAGATGCTCACATTGGGATGGTTTGGCGTGTTTAATATGGTGTACGCCATAATCAGGTCACCTCTGATTCTCCTGTAGCTCAGTGGGAATAATCCCAAGAGCTGGAGTCTATCGTCGTACGGTTTATTTTTCAACCCTATCACCCATTTGGTGATAATTCAAGCAAATTAGAACTGAACGATGCCGCACGCACTGCATTTTTAAAGATCAAAAATACTTTGGCTCAACCCACACTCCTTGAATGCTCTGACCCTTCAGCCACGCTTGGTACAGCGGTCCATGCTTCAGATTTTGCTATAGGAGCCATTATGCAACATAATGACATTGAAAATTGACAACCTCTCGAATTTTTCTCACGACGCCTCACTAAAACGGAGAAGAGACGTAGAGCTTTTGGTCGCGAACTGCTAGCAGCCTACTGTGTCATCAAACATTTCCGGCATGCAGTAGAAGGTTGCGACTTCATCGTATTCACCAAGTGAATGGAGTTACTTTTCCGGTGCTCGATCTTCCTGCAATTTCTGCCACCTATGCAAGAGATCACTCTTATACGAGAGCACTACATTATACATCCCTTCAGTGCCAGGAAGTAACCGTAGCTACGACCTCAGGCACTGTCTATCGAGATAGCCCTACTTCTCTTCCCCGACCCATCGTGCCCTACGCTTATCGTCGTCTCGTTTTTGACGCCCTTCACAGACTGTTTCATCGTGATAACGCAGCCACATTACATCTCATCGCCTCACGATACGTCTGGCTGTCCATGAATAAAGATGTCCGTATGTAGGTGAATCTATGCTTAAAATGTCAACGATAAAATGTGCATACGCACTATCGCCTACCACCCAGCTTCAAATGGTCTAGTTGAACGGTTTCATCACCGACTCAAAAACGCTCTCCGAGCACACGAAAACAACTATAGGTACAAAACCTTACCGCTCGTCCTCTTAGGTATCAGAAAGAGCTAAAAAGCAGATATGCAAAGTTCCGCCACTGAAATTATATACGGTACGACATGGCGTCTGCCTGGGGAAGTATTCACACCACGAACCAATTATAACCTATATAAATCAGACTACGTCCCACGATTGTCTGAATCAATGAGTACCGTGATTCCGGTGTCAACTCGAGTACAGCATCGACAGGCTGCTCCCTCTCGAGAGTTATCTACCTGTTAACCTGTTCTCATGCCGGTTGGTTCAGTACGTAAATCTTTGAAACAGCCTTGCGAAAGGTCTTTTCACGTGATTTCTCTTCACAAAAACACCTTCAATGTTGATGGACACAGTCAGCATTGATCGTCTACTACCAGCACAATGACAGTGAATTACCCGATAAATTGAGATTCGTTCAACTCACTAGTGGGATCCATATATATCTATCTGATAGCAAGCTATAAAAATTATAGACTTCATTCTCACGTCCCAGTCAACAGAACGCTGCATCACCTACGGATGAGACTCCAATCTCACGTCAATACCAGCAGACCACGCTGCCCGTGACTTCGGATATAAACACAGGCTCGTGTGGTACGCACGAGACTGGCGCCTCGCGTTCAAGTCGCCGCCTACGCCTACCTGTACGCTATCGCAACTAACATCCTTATCAACAATGGAACTTATCCTCACACTAAATTTTTCCGATTTTTTTTTATCCTGAACCCACGCCTCCAACCATCGCCCTGTTGATACCGTCGACCTTGGCGAAAGCCCTCCTGATCACCCACGCTCTTGTCAATGCACTCAAGAGGTGATTTAGTGCCGAATATACCTGGCTTGCATATGGTTTCTTGGCTCGATGTGGTTTCGTCCAATGACTGAGGGGTTTTCTGACTCTGGACCGCTACGAGCGCAATCTTCAGATTGTGGTTACGAGCCAAACCGGTTTGACAGGACAACTCGAGAGGGAAACATGGCACATTACAGCTGGTACCCTTCATAAAGGACCTTCGGTACAAAGTCGAGCATCACGGACCGCTTCCTGTCCGTCAAAACTTCCGCCCTACAATAGTACGTTGGTTGATCAGTGCCTCGAACGAAACCGCTACGTATTGAATGGGTAAAGCTTTTCTAGTGGAGGACTCCTGTGGTAATCTACTTTTGCGGATAGAAACATGTATTATTATTGTACTAGTGATTGTTTTACTGAACGTTTTTCTTTTGTTATAACAAAAGCCTAGTCTTCTACTGCCTGTAAACTTTAGTTCGCAAAAGGACGCACGGTATTCTCACGTTGGAATGTCCTCAGAAACGAATAGTCATTCATCTCTCGATCAGTCTTCTTCCTTGCTACGATCCTAGGGAGGAGTTTGACCTGCTAATTGGTACGCAGTAGTGATCAAAGCCGATTACAACTGCGGTTCGTGCTATTGCAAATGCACGGTTTCTAAATTCGATGACACCGTCATCAAAGAATCTAGATCAATTATTCAGTTTTTTCACCATTAAGTGAAGATCAAAAACTTCACATTCGTTGATCCATTTTTCATATTGACGATGACCTGTTCGTTAATGTATGCAGCTTATATCACTCATAAACACAAACAGTTCCGAGACTTGTTGTAGGCTTTGCTCACGTTCATGAGAATCACCGTCAGCAGTTTAAATGTTCCAATAAAGCTTCTCAGTAATTTCGACCAATGTTGAGTCGGAAAATTTCGCAAACCTGTTAGTGCTTCGTGTTTGTCTCTCTATATACCAGGACAAACTTCTCGCGCTACTTTCACAAGTCGTAATGAATCGCTTTCCACATAAGATTTATTCTCTAATTACCAACACTCTGTACTAGTGCTTTTTCAGATATCTACGGTAAAAAACGTGGTATTAACGGGTGTAACGGGACTAAGTGTGCTTTTCCACATCGTGACTTTGCAGAATTTAACCTAACAAGCCTCACTATCATCAGATCTACAATTAAGCGCATGGACATTGACTCAGTTTATAACGACCACAGCCCACTCTCCGCATCTACTTCAATGACTACCAAATTAGGCTTATGCTCAAAATTTTGGAGTGATGTAGCACTTCGTACTAAAAAAGTTATAAGCGAAACTAGAATGATTAGCTTTAAGTCGTTCAGTAGCACTTTCAATTCATGAAATATATTCCCCTGACTATAAGCACCAAGGGGGGAAAACCAATCCATAAAAGATTTTACGAATCTTGACTGACCCCCATTTTAATCGGTGGTAGAGCAGAACACAGTTGCTTATTCTCTGACATGTTAAGTACGTTGGTTAGCAACCAAGTAGGTATAAATTTACTGCTAGCACTAAAATAACCAATCTGAATTCCGATGCACATATTTTCAGTACAAAGCAATCCGTCTCCAAGTATTAATACATTGGAGCCTAACGTATTTTGACTTCTTATTTTATATAATCTTATGTCAGATCAGCATTATTCGCGGAACTCATAAAGCCTTTGAACCTGTTAACTTGACAAACGTTAGTAAAGTACAGTACAAGTATACACGCGGTTACATTTCCTGAAGCGTGAAATAAAATCCGATCGGAATCATCACTGAGAATCGGAAATGTCAGTGATTGATATAAATAGGAGTCGAAGAGGCTGTACTGAAAACAGCTAGTAACTGTGAATCCTAAATCAATAGCGGGTAGTCTAAATAGGTCAATCAGAGTAGGAGGTAAATTGAAGTCGCCGTAGTGAGGCCACACACATGTGATATTTTACGATTTTGTCAGACCACTCCTGTCGTTCAGTATGCAGACTGTAAATTGATGTAAGACTAGACACGTAACCCGGCCAAAACTTGCATATAGAAGTTAGTAGGTTATTAATATGGGATCTGACTGTAAAACATTTTACCCTTAGAATGGTTGTTTTGTAACTAATAATAAAGTTTAACATTTAAAAGCATCAACACCCAGTTCCTGAACACATGCTACAATTGGAACTGACTAGGCCCTTATTAGGAGGTTTGATTAGGTATACATCCAGACTTAACGGTCATATATAATATCACAAATCTTTTTTCGTGTATCATTGGTATTTTGAAATCAGTGAGTACATTAATTATCTAGATTTTATGAATTTACAGACCTGCCCAAGTGTGTTGACTATGCAGTAAAAACAAATATCACAATCAGTATGAATAAGCCAGAGTAATGTCTAGAGATTGAATGAACTCAATATTTTTGTTCAACAAGCAGTACAAAAATACGAAGCTGTATTCCAGCAAAAGATGGTCATGATGATACGGTAGTTGTGTACACAAGTTTTTTACCGAGAGGAATATCATCACTACCACACTTTAGAGTTACGGTAGATGATGTATCGACCACAAATCGAGCTGTTGGTTGAATAACTTGTAAAGCCTCCAAGGGGTACGGAGGAATGCGCAAATGTCCACATGTAGCATCCGTAAAACGGTACAATTTTATATTCTTGAAATCTTTCAAAGAAAAACAAACGGAAAAAAAATAAATTAGAAATACAGGATACACTGGATCATATATGAAAGTTTATATTCAAAACAACTCACTTCGTCTGTTCAATCTAACGAATCGCTATAAATTACAGAAATTGATGTGAACTCCACTTAACAGTTATGTAAATTAGATAATGTATTACATTTTTTATTGTCATAAGTTCAATCAGTTAAAAATCAAATAATAAACATAGCTTAACAACAATCTCAGTAGCGAGACTAAAGCAAAAAGACAACTGATCCAAGGAACTAAATAACGCCTGGCCTAACATATAAGATTTGAATAACTGTTTTATATCAGTCAGTCAGGAGACCAGGAACGACGTTTCGCAAACTCGCATCGTTTGCATTAGCTGTGCTCTGTAATAAATGAATGTGAGAAGAGTTAGTTGTGGAGGTAAGAGAGGTATTAGGGAATGTAGGAAGGATTTGATTTTGAACAATTTTGTCTCGTGTGCTGTTGCGGGTATGAGGGCGGTTATCACTTCCCGGCTGCCCACACCATGGAAGGTTGTTTCTTGACGAACCTGAAAAGGAAGATGGATTAGTGTTGGTGCGTGACCGCAGAGTCCAAGGGACAACTGCTTGAGGCCGGTCACGCACGGCCTTTTTATGAGAGGTATTTAGAGGATTAGCTCCGTTCTTAAAGGCCCTTAGTGGGCACCCTTACCCAAGGAGACGGAAATCCGTGAGGTAGGGGAGGTGTGACATTTTTAGGGCCGACCTTTTCTAACCCTTCCTTCCTTGTGAGAAGGCAGCATCGCTGCAGATGCTGGTTGTCCGAGGGAAACACCTTACTGCTGTCACACCCCTCTGCAGTCAGCAGTACGACTTCGCCCTCAGACCTTGGGTAGCTGCTTTTAGTCTCATCGTTCTCCAATCGACCTGCCTGGCATGGTAGGACCTACAGGAACATGTGTTCCAGCCAGTATAGCTCGGTTGGGTCATCACGATAGGCAAGCCCGACCACCACGTCAAGGTAGCAGCTTCGGTCGGGAACTGTTTTATATATTTTAAGTGCAAAGTGATTCACTTTCACGATAAGTTAAATGGTTGCAATCAGGAACTTATGACGTGCGTATATCAGTTCAAATCACCACATCACATTAGCACACGGAGATAGAATTGTCAATCCCCATCCCACAGTGGTAGAGGTAGTAGAATTATTAGTGGTAGTGGAGATCAGAGTTTGAGGACCAATTTAAAAAGAGAAAAAAACCATGCATGATTCGAAAAATTAGGATTTGAGAGAAGACAAAGGATGGATGCATCTGCGCGACTGAAGACGATTTGTAGCCATATCATTCAAAATGTGTAGTCAGCGATTGGTGGGGACCGGTAAGATTAGGGAACGAAGAAATGATTTGAGAAAAAATCCAGTAAATTAGTTTTAAGAAAGGGAAAAGGTCAGGAGGAATTTAGAAAAGAAAAGGAAAGATGGATGCACCTGCGCCATTACAAACGATTTTAAGCCATGTCATTCAGGGTCTATAACCATCGATTATTTTCATCTCACGGGCCCCCACCAGGTAGTCGACACCTACCGACATGACTCAATCCACTTGTCAGTGACTTCATTAATTTGTGCCATGTCTTGGTCTGACCGTCCTAGCTTTCTCCCAACCTACTCCTACATCACAAAACACTCGTCGAGGCAGTCGTGGTTAGGCATGTCCAACCGACAATACAGATGAAGATTCAACACTTCATCAACTGATTTACCATCCCTATCTAGTACCTGTGTCTTAACAACAGCATTGCTTACTCGGTTGACCCAAGATACACGAGCAATGCTTCGAAGATATCTAGAATCGAATACTAATAGCCTACGAATATCTTCTACTCTTACTGGACATTTTTCGTACCCGTAAAGTAGAACGGAGCGAACTACTGAACAGTACACTCGTATTTCAGTTAACAAACAGATATCTCGCCTACGCTATAAATGACGTAATTTAGCAAAAGCCAATCGAGCCTTCTGTATCAGTATCGAAATCTCGTCACACACCAGACCATTAGCACTGATTTGTTAAGTTCGTCACTAGGTACGCTTGAAGCTACTACGAGTTCTCCTTAGTCGAAAAACGGGAACGAGACAATTATCAGCGTCCAGGTAGGCTACCTAGATCCCGAACTGCAAAAGAGAAGTCTTGACAAGCGTAGAAAGTCTATTCCACAATACGCAGCAAGCACACAACTCTCGTTTATTTATACATCATAGAAACGTCCTTGAGACAGTCACAAAGATAGAACACTAAAATACACAGCAGCCAATCACAGCCAAGAATTTTCCTGGTGAGAAATGAAATCCTAAGGTTAACTGATCAGGCCATGCTTGCAAACGTGAAATCCAAGATAGGGCATTTATCAAGCGAGTTCTACGGGATCTAACATCCCCAACAAATTAGACTCCTGAGATATATAAGGCGGTTGACACGCCCGACTACTTTATTCCCTATCACTAGTTCAGGTGCCGATACAAGTCAGTCTTGAAGAAACATTTCGCATTTCGACGGGGAGATCCACAACCAGGACATGTTTGCATTGTTGCTCACGGTGGTCAGAAGACTCAATGCTAGGAAATGCTGACTGATAGTAGTCTAAGTTTAAAGATATCTTTATTACCAGATTTAAATGACGAGAAAAACAGGTCCTGGTTGTAAAATTGATACACAACCAAAGGCCTAATGAAGTTTCAATCACTTTTTCTATGAAAGTACTTGTTAGGAAGGAGTGAAGATAAAAATATGGGAGTTTAGTACTATTCATGGGTGGATTAGTCTGCGTATCTTTGATGCATTTATTGTTTAGATTAAAATAATATCATTACTATGTACTCTGATCATTAGACTCGAGAATTTTCTGAACCTTTCACTATTTATGAATTACAGTCACTTAAATATCAGTGCGTTACACAGCTTATATGGTGAAAATGACCCAGTTATGTACATGCTATGGTTTGCTATCTGTACTACATCGTGATTTGGTACTGGGAATAAATAATAACGTAAACAGTACAAAAAATGCGGTTTATCTGGTGTTTTTACTGATGAGTTGAGAAATCGAACTTTTTACGAGGGCTATCGATCGTGAAGAATACAATATCTCAGTTTTTTAACTCAGGTATTTCACTATGGCTTTGACTGTGTACTTCCTCATGCAACTATTACACAACATAAACTACGGAGTGTATTTCACACAAGGTGGTTATGAAATTATGACTGCATCAAATTAGGAAAAGTTAACGATTTTGATAATTGACAGAATAAATTCTAAATACAGTTTACCTTTATTGTTTAACGTAAGACAATGACAGTGACTAACTATACGTGAGATTACATCAGGATACGTATCACCGTCAAAAATGGTAATTGTAATTGTAAATAGGCCTGAACCAACATCTGGGTTTAGAAACATCATGGATGTTGAAGTAGACGGTTCACAAAATAGAATAAGGGGCTCCAAAGGACAAACATTTTCTTCAATACGACTATCGTTAGAATCGCATGAGTAGTTGATCTAAAATGAAAATAAGTGGTAAGCATGTAAATTAAATTCCAAAAAGCGATTGGCGAAATATTTGATGAAAAATTCAGTTCACATGAATGAAAACCCACAATAATTCAAAGATTAAACTAAACTCCTACATATATTTGACGTTCATATTTTTGTCGGAGTTATTAAAAAATTAGAAAGTGAGTAGTAAATCAGTCTCTGATAACAGAGAAGTAAATTTAACTACAGAGATATAGACAAAGTTTAATCTCGTGACACGACAAGTTGAAATTAGAAACCATTAACGTAACAAGCAAATAAATTATGTCTAGAGATATGAGATACTTTTTAGCTTTTGAAGAGACGGAACAGATGATACAGAAATATAACTATCTATAAAGTAGTAGTTACGGCTGTATGTTTACGTCAGTCAGTCATTTACAAGGTAGAACTTCGTGCGTACGTACATCAGTTCAGACGCAACTGTCAGTTCAGTTGCGTCAATGTTTTTGAAAGTGAAACACAATGATTCGTTAAAACACCTGCTATACGGTGACAACTGTTATGAATCACAATTTTAAACTGTTGACAGTTTATTCAAACCTAAAGATAGCTAAAAGAGCCATATTAGTGTCGATTCTGTAGATTAACAGGAATTACGAGTGACAAAGGAAGTGTTCTTCATAAAAAGAGGATTCAGTTACCTTTTCTTATTTTTGAGGTATTGTGACTCATACGCCGACGTAATCAATGTGATTAGTATGTTCAAGTTAATCTAGTAATAATTATCCACTCTTAGGTTTTAGGGTCTCTATGAGTCTTAGACCCAGAGTCAATAGTTATATCAAATGAGTAATTATCAGTAGTTAGTAACCCAACTGCTCGATAATCTAGTCTCCTATACATGTACTCTTCTACCAATATCATAAATGGCCTCCAAATGCTTTAAAACGTCAGACAGTAGAGAGAACATACTCTCCCTGTCGAAATGCTCTCATATGGTTACGCGTATATAGCCACTAACTTCTCGTGACGGTTTTGTTTACGAAATTGAGAGGATAAAAGGAGAACGTCTAGTGCTAGGTTGGTAGGTACAAAGGATCTACTTAGGGGAAAACCCTGATTCCAGATCAATGGTGAACATGGCCTCAATGATCCTGGAGGAAAATAATGGCGTATGAACCTATTCTTGGTCACTGGTTACCATAGGACTGCATCTCCTAACGTTCCTTCACCGCCCTGCGGATTAGACCACTTGATAAATTTTTTGGGGAAGGACCACCTAAGGGAACCACTTGCTTCGGTCTGGGCACTCAGGAAGTTCCCCAGCACATACACAAGTTTAGTGATTTGTATGGTGCATATATATATTCGTGTGCCTTTGCATATATGTTTAAAAAAATAAAATGCTGGAACATGAATAAAGAACTATAACTGACTAGGTCACTAAAAACGCGCGACCGATTGTCAGGAAAAAAAACAATAAACAAAGACAGGTTAAGGTAAAATCAGCTTAATGTATTCCAAAACTGTTTAGGAAAGCATGACAAAATAATTAGCACAGGTTGATGTTTGATTATAAAACACACTAGGATGAACTTACTTTTAAACCATCAGGTTGCCTTAAACCTAAAGTCGATATTAAATAGGATAAATTCCTTTTAATTACTTCACATTCATCCACTTCTAATTGAAGTTGAAGCACTCGTTTACCGTGAATTTCAAAACGTTCTCGGACTAATTGTACAAACGGCATAGCTCGTTTTGCCATTTTACCCATATCCTTCAGATGAGGACGTAAAAGTTGAGCTAATGTTGCATTATCCACTAACGTTTTGCCATCGTTAGAAAGATTAGCTGCCATAATTTCAAGAATTTTCGCCTGAAGAAATTTATAACAAATAGTAAAGGCAAAATAGGAAAAAAAAGAAATTTCATATTTTTCTCAAATTTCAACTACATATTGAAGGAGGAAAATGTACTACGGAGAGATTTAGTCATTTCAAACAAGGAAAAAGCAGGTGTACGAATGTTAGAGCCAGAAAATTATCAGATAATTCAACCTAATAACTGGAAACATAACGGAATAGAATTCGGAAATACCTGCCATGATGGATAAGCTTTAGCGACCCACACAACAGCATCCGAAGGTGGGATAAATTGGGTAACAGAATTGGATCCAGTAGATTTACTATTCTTGAAAGACTTTGATGATTGATATTGCTTGAGCTGTAATCTGAATGCATGAGCTGTATCATCTATGTAACGACCTAAATTATTAGAAAATTAAATAAGAATGAACAAACAAATATTTACTAAACAATTAGTTATTCTTGATAAATAGTAATTTCACACACTACTAAATTATGGTGTACATGTGACAAGATAAGTAACCATTTATCATCGGATCACATTTATTTGAGCAGGATCGAGGACTACACAACATGAAATTAGTTATTACTAAGAAAATCTCAACCCTACATGAGGTGGGTCTGTGGTGGCGATTCTGACTACACAACTGAGTCATACAGATCCCAGTCTCAAAGAAGAATGTCCCCTCAGGGTGCCATAAAGCAAGAAACCCTCGTTCAGACTATCCTGTCTAATTCTTTTAACATTATGTGAAGGTGAAGTATACACCCCGACTTCAGACACATAAAATAAGTTGTCCCTACGTCGACTCTTAATTAATGACTACACACTTTATTCTTCAAGTACTAAACACAGTTCCAAAGCAAGATTAGGGTACGAAATAAAAATATCACATTACAACTTTACCTTGTAACAGAAGTATTCGATCCACTGGACGACTAAGTTCAGGCCATTTTTCACAAAAGATTGACGTTTTGTTGTTTAACAGATTAAGCCATATATGCTCACAAACATGTGAACAAATTGGACTAAGTAGTAACAATTGAATATTCATATAACGTCGAATTAAGTCAGTATGTACACTACCTTGACAAACTTCACGATAACGGTCACGGTGTGCCTACGTTTAGAGAAAACAGAAGAAAGAAATAAGGACGAACGATAGTAATATGATGGTTGTAAAAAAGTTAGATTAACTGATTTATGTCCTGACAAGAAAAACGCGCTTAAGGTTTGGAGCGCTACCACTTAAATTATGATCAAAAGAATATTTTTCGTTTAAGTTAGGAAGCAGAAAGATGAGAGCTTCTATCTTTAGCTCCCAAACTGCTAGTGGACGCAATCTGATATATGAAAGACGTAATTACGCCTGCTACTACTCGTGTAGCACAGGTTGCCGAGTAGGATTTTTGAACCTATCCAGCAATGGCCTCTCTTTTCCAGTTATTCCCAGATGCCATTTATTTTCTGCATGTCTGCGTCTGATTCTCGAACCAATACGTCATTCCAGCTGCCTGTTTTCCTTAAGCTTTGAGAATTCCAGATTAAGGCTTACCTCATAATGCAGTTTGATTTTTGAAACCTGTCTAACTCATGTTCAGTGCTTCCTCTTAATTTCCTATTGAAATGAAGGTCGGTTAGTTCGCTAACACAGTGGGTTATTGTTGATGATGCTTGGCCAGCGGCTTCACAGTATCATAAGTATAAAATTGTTAACAAACACTTGAATTTTTAGGATGATGGCTCTAGTAGTTCTCCAACACTACCCTCCATACAATAGCAATGTCTTGACGTCCGTATAATAAATTTTGACCTCGGTGTTGGTTGACAGCTGTTTTAAATTCCATATTTTCTTCAACTGTAGAAATACTAACCTTGCTTTACCAACCCCGTGTCTTTATATCAGTATCAGATCCACCTCGTTTATCAATGATGCTAGCCAGGTGTGTAAAAGTTTCTACAACTTGCACAGCTTCTTCGTCAAGTGTGATTTGGTTGATCGTCTTTGAGTTGTATCTAAGGGTCTCGTTCTTTCCCTTGTTTATTATGATCTATTGATGTAAAGACTGCTGCTACATTAGCCGTCTCCATCTGCATTTGTTGCGTGTGGGATAGAAGCGCTAGATCATCTGTGAAGTCCAAATCATCCAGCTGTCCATTGTATTCCGTACTTCCCCTCAGATGTTTAGATCTTCATAACCCAGTCAACCACCAAGAGAAAGGGAAAGGTTGAGAGTAAGCAACTTTGTCTGACACTGGTCTTCATTTACAAAGAGTCTGTGAGCTGTCCTCCAAGCACGATTTTGCGGTTTAATCCACCATAAGAATTACATATGTTGATGGCAATCTTCTCAGGTACGCCATGGTGCCAAGGAAGCCTCCATAATGTCATCCTATCCACGCTGTCAAATCCTCTCCCCTTGTCAAGGAATTTGATGTAAAGTGATGAGTTCCATTCAACTGACTGTCCAATGACCCATAGTGTCGTGATTTGGTTGGCACACGACCGATCCTTGCGAAATACAGCCTATCGATCTTCAAGTCGAACGTATACTGAATCCTTCATTCTGTTCAGCAACATTGCTGAAAACTTTCCCCGGTATTGGGAGTAGTGATTCTTGTGTAGTCCTGGCACTCGCTAAGGTCTTTCATTGGAATCTTGATGAAGTGTCCTACTTCCCATTATGTTGGCACTTGTTCTTCCTCCCAAGTCTTGCTGAAGAGAGCGTGGAGCATCTTTGTAGTTACTGTTATGTCTGCTTTCAATGTCACAGCTGGTATGTTGTCTGGTCCTTTGCTTTGCCGCTCTTGATTCGTTTGATGGCCATGCTGATGCCTTTAGTTGTTGATGGATCAACATTAATTGGGATGATCATAGGTGCTGCTTCAATGCTGGGTGGGTTCACAGGGACTGGGTCTATTCAAAAGCTATTCAAAGTACTTTACTCACTTGTTACGCTGTTCTCGAATCTAAATGATCAATAAATCTTCCTTATTCTTGGCTAATTGACCTGGCTTACTATATATTATAGCGAGTTTCTTCATCATATTGTATAGTTGCCTTATGTTTTTTTCTCTTGCAACTTCTTCTGTATATTCACGTTTACTAGCTTTAAGGCTACTATGCACTTGCTTGCTTGCTTCCGTGTATTTGGCCTATCTTGAGTTTTTTATGTTCTTTGTCGACTGTTATTGATTGCTATATTCCTGTGCTTCCTTGCTTGAATATTATTCGGAATATCAAAAGATCTATTCCTTATGATGGTGATTCGTGTTGCTCAGAATACCATGAGGTGTTGAAATTTATGTTTTTTCAATCTCTTTTCAGATGTTCTCCATCATAGTTTCCTATTCACCGAGTAGATCGTATGAGGCTTGGAACTTATTGCTATTGTTGAGTCTGCCAGTATCCAGAAGAAAGGCCACAATAAACTTTCGTAATTCTGTATTCTCAGTTGCTCAGTGCTTCTTTAGCTTCAGTTTCATTTTGGCCACCATCAGGTAGTGATTCGAAGTTACGTCAGCTCCTCTCTTTGTTCTCACGCTCTCTATTGTCCGTCTGAGCTTATTGTCAGTGCAGAGATGGTCGATTTGGTTCTCTGCAGTGTGGTCTGTTGAAACCCATGTAACTTTTTGTATGAGTTTGTGTGGGAATATGGTACCACCTATAATAATTTTATTGAAGGCAAACAGATTTGTAAATCTCACATAGTCTTTGTTTCTTTCTCCCAGTCCATGTCGTTTCACGATGTCTTCGTATCCAGTGTTGTCCATTCCAAATATGGAGTGTGCATCTCTCATCAAAATGGTCAAATCAATCTGCTAAACATTTCTCTACGATTGACTGTAGACTTATAGAATTGACCTTTATCGTCATCTTAGTTGTCGTTGGTGAGCGCATAGCACTGGATTATATATATCGCAATCCCATCTTTCTTCGTACTGAAAGATACCTTAATGATGATGAGCCCATGAGATCCTATAACTGTTTTTTTCCTCCTTCCACAATAACAGTACAACTCCTTATATGTGAGGAAATATTTTCTTCATGACCGGAGTACAACAACAGCTCTCCTGAAGCTAACCTTTATTTTCAGCTTGTGTCTAGTGAATTTCACTTATTCTGAGTACACACAAATTGTATCTTTTCATCTCTTCAGCAAGTTGAATTGCGTTCTCGGTCTCCCATAATGTGCGACCATTTTGTGCGCATATGTTGCTCTAGTTATCAGAAGGGTCATCGGCCTCGTGACTTCTGAAAAGACTTAGCTTTTATCATGAGGCGTTATAACTCCTTCAAATAAAGAACTTCCAACTACGACGGGTAAGTTTGAATGGCTCAAAAGAATTTTTCTGGTTGGCACTTTTTTAGCAGGGTTGACTTCTACGGGTTAAGGTCGCTAACTCCATGCACAACCTTATTCCTTTATTCGGACTTGAGACTGACAATAACTCTAGGGGGGCTTTGTTTTCAGTTTAAACAGCTAATTAAAATAGGTTTACATACTATCTTATACACTTAAGATTTTTGTTTAGTTGGTCGATAAGCAACATAAGATTTATTAGCCAAGTTTGTTGAAAGCTATGAAAACTTAATTCGGTAGACATTCGCAGTATTTGAACTGCTCATATATAGTTAAGAAAGTATTTAGGCAGTTAAACCTCTAACCTGAAGGTCAGCAGAGTAGATTCTGAAACCAGACTGAAGTGTGTTTACATAACTGCCTATTTAAAACATACGGGATCTGCAACAGCTACCACAGAAACGACCTACCACATGTGGATACCATGTTAACACTAATTTAATGAAAATTTATACTACGATATTTAAAAGTAAAAGTATTTTTAGTTACCTGAAGTTCATAGAACACAATTTTAAGTACTTCTCTATATTCTTGTGCAGCATATGCTTTATCGGCTAGTTCAATAGTATGATTCATTTCACTATGAATAAAAATTTTTTAATCATTTTATTAAGGAGCAAATAAGGAATAAATTAAACGATGATTTTACTGCTCACTTCAAACATTATAGTAAACATAAACGATGGGTGTCAACTTACAATACTCATGTATGCTTAAGAGATAATTTATCATGAGTAACAAGAAACCAATGTTATTTAATCAATCTCTTTACAATGAACAAAAATGTAATACTAACCGCTGAGTTATTAAGAAATGAAGACCTAATTAACTGGAATTCAATATGCGAAAACTACCAAGAGAAGTTGCAAGAAATCATGGGACTTTTAATCAAAAATTCAAAGGAGATTTATGGCCCAATCAGAACTAAACAAAGCTTACTTATCAAAAACAAAATCGGCATGCATTGTATAGGCACCTGTTCGATAATGAGATTTTTGTTGTAAAGTTGGATCATTTAAAATCTCCAAAGTTACATTGAACCAATCTAAAAGACCATACAAACGTAGCAGACCAGCTTCAGCCATTTCTTCTTTCATATTGGCATCATCTAACGAATCACCAGCATCAGCAAGGGCAAGGCGAACACCTTGATATGAACAAAAAAACTTAAAATAGATTAAGAATAAAAATGACTTCTATAAAAATAAGTGAGTTTCGATCGACGTTTCTGTGTGTATATAATTCTTTATATTATGAGAAACATGAAAGTGTATGAGCATTGAACTGCTCATTAATTTTAATGTATTCATTAAACAAAGAAATTAACGATAACACCCCAAATACCGAAGCAAATTATTGAACATAGTACTTAGCAACAAAACTACAGTAGAAATGTTGATACATAGTTGAAAAGAGAAACTATGTTTTTTCAAAATCTTTTGTTGATTATTTAATCAAACGAAGACGATTATCAAGTAGTATCATTAGAATCCATAAAATTATAAATATTGTGTAGTACATTTTCTCTAAAGAATAAAAGCCACAAATATAATAAGTGACCAGTGACCGGCCAAGAAGTTTACAGTAACATATTACTTTTAGGTCAACTGGACAAAGTGCCCAACAGAAACACAAGATAGTACAGCCTGTAAAGAAAACCAACCCAAAATGAAATCATGGGGACCGATTCGCTCAATACTTATGGAGGAATCTAAATCATTACTTTTGCCTCAGGTAGGAGCTGATAACATTGTTCAAAACGACAAAAAAAATTTCTCAATTACGCCATACAGCTCAAAGAATTCAACATTAACGAGACTCGGTAAGTATTTGGTAAAATAAACTATCTCTAAAATCACAAAAAGTACGATTAAAAAACAAAGTCTTCTAACGGAATCAGCTTTTAATTTAATTTGAGGAAATAGTAAATATCTAACATCAAAAAAACAATCTAGATGACTTACCATCAGCTGAGTACTTTTCTACAGCATCCGCTAAAGTGAGAAAATTACCAGTTGATTTTGACATCTGTATCAAATAAAAGTAAATTCAGAGCACAATATCAATGTGAATAAATTTTATGGATACAAATCTGTAGCCACAAACACCCATTGGGACAACAGAATTAAGTAATCTTGCAACACCCACAATGTATGTCCCTAGTTATAGTATTAGACTGATTATTCACGTAAAATAAGATGGAAAATAAGTATGACTGAAATATTTTTTCATTATAGGGTTGTGATTGAAATCATGAATCGATTAAACTTAGATCACTATTAGAAACCTGGAAGGTTTGGTCGGCCGTTTAGTCCAAGTATGGGATTAATCATTTTGTGGATGTGCACTGCTGATGAACTAATATTATCAATGGAAAAACATGCATCAAATTCAGCATAAGGTAATTTTCCAGTTATTGTACAGTGGTATGTAGACAGACTGAATTCGGAATACACATGTTACTTTGAATGAGTAAGTTAACCTTAACTACTAAGTAACAGACTATAAAGCTACAGACAAAGAAGCAATAAGATTTGTACACAATGGATGAGTGATAAAATTTATTTATTCTAACATCTCATACTACTTTACTGATACTCTTTTTGTTGCTCAATTTGGTTGATTTAATGTTATTATTAATTAAGCAAATATTAGATGATTGTTAAACCTTGAACAAATGACAGCATTAATACGTTTAGTAACCGTAAAAACTACGAAGTATACAAAAATAAAAGGTTAGTTACCTTATTAGAGTTCAATAACAAATGACCGTTGGCACGTATATTTCGAGGCCATAAATTTGGTTCATTTGGCCATATAGCAGTATGGTTGTATAGATAATAAGTTAAATGATTTGAAATAAGATCCTTTCCACTAACTCTTAGATCA
This sequence comes from Schistosoma turkestanicum, assembly GCA_944470395.2. Classification (NCBI taxonomy): domain Eukaryota; kingdom Metazoa; phylum Platyhelminthes; class Trematoda; order Strigeidida; family Schistosomatidae; genus Schistosoma; species Schistosoma turkestanicum. The sequence goes on from OX103971.1 coordinate 43,900,894, forward strand.
ACTGGATACCAGAAAAGAAATTCTCTACGAAGCCTCTTCAAAATTGGCACACTTAGAGAGGAATGTCTTTTCATATTGACTAAATCATCTGGATTCCCTATTCCTAAAAATATGTAATCCCATACTTCTGGTGTCATATGTTCTGGCCTTGATAAAAAGATATGAAATCATAGTTAAAAGGATGTAAAATAAACATGTACACATATAGATCAATAAAAATTTGGGTTAATGAAGATGAAACATGAAGTTCTGTCAAAAATCTGAAGTGACTTATTTGTCCAACCATGTTCATCATAATTTTTATAATGCGGTTAATCATTGTTTGAAGCAATCGAATTTGACTATTGAGTGCATCAGGTTTGTAAGTCGTTTCATCTACTTCAATTTTGGCAACCGGCTAAGTAGCCATTATACAACATAACTCAAAGTTCAACAGATGAATTCATGAATGATGAGTTAAATTTAGTTTCATTAATTTTATCATATAACACTGACGTTACATAAAAATGCATCAATGAATCATTTAATTCAGTTGATTATTTATGTTCAAACTATAACCATCAGAAAATTGTAAATTAAGGTAAAACATTAAAAAAAAAAACTGCTCTTTTATGTAGAGAGTAATCAAATTTGTACTGTTTGATTAACAGATGAATTGGTCTTAAAAGTTTTTTATGTGGTTGCTTGCTTGGTCAGTAGGATTTACAACTTAAATGAATGGAAATTTCGAATACTTGTGAATATGCCCTTAAAGTAACAGCAACAAATAATTAATTCACTTTCACTCTCCTTTTTACAATTCTTAATCTTTATTCGACAAATAAATACACAATAATCATTTTGGAGAAAACGAATTTAATGGGCTGACTTTACATAATAAACTACTCAATGTCATTTCATTTGGTCATTTTTACATATTACAAGTTTGAAGATAAATTTGAACATAACTTGCAAAGTTGTCTGAATTAAACAGTATATGAAATCGCCTACAGTTTTACTGATCATTACTTTACTCAAAATATTAATAAACGCAACAGCTATGCTAGGGTACGATAATTACATAGGACTGCGGATTCTTTAATCTGAAGCCACATTTCCGAAGTTAAATTATTTTAACTGAGTATTCCACTTACAAAATGGAATTACTGAACAGTTGATCTGTATAACCTCATCCAAAAATTTTGTATTACTGTTCCATGATTGCCGATCTCAACAAAAATACTTGCTATGGTCGAAGTCTTTTGAAATTATCAAGAACAGAAGAACTAGATAGGTTAAATGATTAGGTAACCGGAAATCGAGGTATACTTGTTAATCTAACCAGCAAAAACTTTAAAAAAACAGGGATGCCAACAAAACACTACCTAAATTATCGTTAAAATTATGTCTGACTAGATGCGACAATAAAAAGAACCAGTAAATATTTAACTGACCAGATTTTGAGAGGACCGGGCATTTTACCATCTAATGACCCGCCTTGCAACAAATGAGCTATTGTATAATATGCCATGTATATTGTAGAGTCAGATAAAGATTCAATAAGCCACTTATCATCCCATGGTAAACGAGTACCCAAACCATACGTACGAGAGCAAGCGTGTTCATGTAACCAATCAACAGTTGAATAAAGAGCTCGTCTAACCTAAACAAAAGAAGTAATAAAACTGTTTGCCATCATTAACAACGAATCAGAATAAATTCAATAAAAAATCGATCTGACAATTGTAGAATGTAACATGGTTACATATTTGTAATAAAACAATTAGGCTGTGCGTAAATATAGTTACAATTACGCCGGAAAAAAACACAGAAGTATCTGTTGGTCAGTGTGGATTGTATTGTATAAAACAAATAGTAACTTGGTTTTTCTTACAAGAACCATTCTTGAATGATAAAAGTCTCAAAGTACGGAAAGAAATCTTAAATTCATTTTGACATGATCTCCCGTAGACAAAATAAACATTGAATAAAACACGTGCAATTTAATCATTTAATATTGACTGATCTATTGCTTACTTCCTATTTATTATTTTGGTACATACAAATGAACTAATAGCAATATTAATTATTATCAATACAGGGTTATGGAGGTTAATTTCTATTGAAGTCATGGACCTAATACTGTTAGACCACCACTGGAAACCAGGAAGCACTCAACGGCCATTTCGTTCTAGTATTGGACTCCTCAGTCGTTTGCATCGATAACACGCCTGAATCGAACTCAGGACCTACGGTCTAGTGTGGGATGGATTGATGATTTCAATGAATATTAATTAACGGCCAGTCAGAAATTTTAGAAATCTGGAACTTCATACATATTAATAATGAAAAATATAAAGTGTGTAGTATCAGATAGTGACATAAATAAATTCAATCGCTACATAAAGAGAGCAATATCATATGAACGTCTTAGTAAATGTGATGTATTGTGAACTACCAGAAATAATTTTGGGCTTTGGAATAAAAGTTAGGGACATTTTTAGATATAACTCAGTTTTTTATTAGATTTAATGCACACAGGTACTGATACAACTGGATACTAAACATAAACTAATAAAAAAATGAAATTGTCAGATAATAGAGGAAAAGGAGGAGCATATTCATAAATAAATAAAAGAGGGTGAGTGGTAGTTTACTATGGGGGAGATAGTTCAGTTTACAAAACGCAGAGGAAGAATTCTTTCAGTTAAGAAACTCCTTCTTATTTTCTAAGGAGAGTGTAAAAGAAACCTACGGCACAAATACTGCCGACTTTTATACTGAGTCATGTTTGATGTCTCAAACCATTGAGCTGCGCCGTCTACAGGACTTAAATCAAGTAGCCGTGACCAATGGCATTATTTGAGGGCTAACACTTTACTACATCGAGTTAGTTGATAATTGAGAATGTGATCCACTACCAACAAAGTTGGGGGTTCATTTAGTCATATTAAACGACAAAAATACAATAGACTGACGGTCTCGAGTTAACTAATCAGAATCAAGATAACATGTGAAATTTACAGTTCAGTGATAGATAACGTGTATGTTATCATCAATCAAGTAAAAATTGACAATATTAGGTCCCTAAAATGTTTGAAATCGACAACGATTTCTAATAAAGACCAAAAAGTGTATTTAAGATGATGCTTAAGCTAAACTGCAAGAAATGCTTGTTCCCAAGAAAAATCGTGTGTTGAAGTGTTTGGTGAGATTTATTGAACAATGAAGCGGAATAGTATTCTCCCGCCCTGACTTTTAATCTCGACACCCAGTTTCTTAATTTTTTAAACAGGTGACGAAGCATTGCACCATAGCTGATGGCATTTTGTGATGGAAACACTAACTCTAGCATGTAAACTTAACTTAGAAATATACCTTAACTCTTAGTATTCAATCCTAACCTTTTGAAATTATAGCTAGAGTCAGATGGTGACGAGAACTGTGGAGTGATTACCATGACTCTAAAAATAGCCCGACACCTAATATATAAACTTAATGTTTTTCTTTTACTAAAAGAAGTTATTCGACAAATAATATTAATTATTCAGATTACAGTTATTATCCCAATGTTATCTTATTGCTTTAACGCAGATAACTGTTTTACAAATGCTAAACAAAATAAGTTTGAAAAACATGCAAAAAAAACTATTTATTTCACCTAAAACATATTATTTATTTGCACGATGATTTTACGAAGAATATGATGGCATGAAATATACAACGATTGACATGTAAGGATTATTAACTCTGAAGAGTTTGATATTTGATATCATCAAAGTGACTTTTATTTTCGCACACTATTGAGAATCCCCATAACAATAAACTGCGTACATTTCTGAAATACTTTTATTGGGCCGTCAATGTTTCTGCATCAAAAAAGCGACACAATGTACCATCCTCATATATGAGAACATAAATTTTACAGTAAATCAACTTATCATAATACTACACTTGGGGAAAAACTTATTAAAGGCAACCGTGATAATAATACAATATTACCTCATCAGTTGCTGACAAGTTAGCTACTGCTTTGCGGACTTCTGTCTTCCATTCTTCTGAACCGTAATCTAAATACCATTGATCACATAAAGCAACCACTGCTTCATCACCACCACGTGTGACAACTAAATTTTCTGGCTCGTAATAAATTATAGCTTCATTCTAATGTAAACGAATTTATAAGCAAAAAAATACAATACTGTATGACTGATGCAATTAACATTATGATAATTATGACCAGGAATTTAATAAATACATCGTTATCAAGTCTAAACAATTCAATCTCTTATTCTAAGAGAATAAATAAATAAACAACCAAACTTGAATGAAGGCAGAAATTCGAATTAAGATATCGCAATTAAATTATTGTATTAGTCACATTAAATATTCTCTCCATGACAAGATATTGAATAAACAAAGTATGGAAATGTGCAAAACAGTCAAATTCTAACACTGGTTAAAAGTCATATATTACGGAATATCGTTCAAGTTATAGCTGTAAATTTAAAAAGCATCGAATTTTTCAACTAATAAATTACAAGGAATAGGACTAAAGAAATTTTAAATTAAAATATAACATAGATAAAATTAGTTCATCACATAAACTAATAAGTCTAAAAGAGTAAGATTATTTCCCACTTACCATTTCAACCAACTGATCTTGAATAACTTTTTTCACTGAATTCACCTTTAAACCTTTATATTTCTCAACCAACATAACCTAATAACAAAACAAGAATATGTATATGAGAATAAGAAAAGCCTACCCCATCATAAAAGCCAACACGATAAACTTTTTCTTTTGCCTCTTGTAATTTATCTTTATCATTTTGACTCTGAATTTTTAATTGATCCACTATTGTAACAGCTGGCAAACTACCTAAACCTGGTGTCTCAATTATAGGAATCTGAAAATTAGGATCAAATTATCGATATTATTTATTAGTAGACTACAAACCGGTTCGAACGGTATGACCATGGAATCAAGAAGATTGTATTTCTCCCGGAATGCCTATGGAATAAAAACAAAAATATTTTTTATAGAAAAACAATTTAACATAATTATTAGAAGGAATCTACAATTAACACTATAAAGTGGAAAGGTAGTAGTTTTCTTTTACCATTAGTACTATCCGAAAAATGACTCAAAAATTATACAAATTGATTTACTAGTAAAATTCTACCAGAGAACATTGCTAGTTACAAATACAGAAAATCGCGCAACTACCCTCAACACCTCTAATACACCGAATGTTATCAAAATTTTCAAAAATTTATATCCGGAAGAAAAGATGGCGAGGTAAATAATCATATAAATCAGAATCGGACCAATAATCCAGAACAAAATCTGACAACTGTGGTTATGAAAAAAAGAACCATAACAAGTGATTATCGTCCTTTGATTAGGTTAGTTATTATAACCGATATGAACAACGACAACATTTTACACGTATAAACAGACAGATTTTATTTATTGCAAGAATAAAGCTTACGCAATTACGCGTACAGTAGGTTGGATTGTCAAGTACACAAGAACACACAAAGACACTTTTAGAATGAAAATACTTCAAAAGAGACTAAACAGTACATCTCCACCGGCTTTGTGAGTTATGGGAAACTAATGTAACCTGAAAACTATAATTTAGTAAAAGTTGCCAAGATAGAAGAATTCATATTAACACCAATTTACAAACTAGATGATAACAAACTAATTTTTAAAATCTACAAGCTCATGACGAGCACCGTTGAAAGCGATTCAATTCCTGAATAGACTTTTTTTACACACAACGTTAAAATAAGAATCCATGACAATAAATGTAACCATAATAACACTAATTAATCACAATGGTTCATCCACAGTACAAGTTCGTTAAATTGACTTTAAGCCATATCATTTCAATGAATATTTTTGAGACAATAAATGCTAATTCATAAAAAATCTGTTCATATTTTTGTCGTAAAATTACTGAATAACAGAATTATTGTATCTTTACATTCTTCTAGAAGTAAAATTTTGCGCGATGCATAAACTGTTATTATGTGTTGTAACGTTATGAAGTTACTGTTGATTCCTTATGGACGTATTACTCAGTTCTTTTTCGCTTATGATGTAGTTACGTCTACACTGTGATTTATTAATTATGCTGATGTGGCCAAGATTTTACACCATATCAGTCTACAAATTGGTCAAAAACTAGAATTTTATTATTAGAAGTAATCTACTTTCCATGCTTTACCCTATTTTGGATGTCGGGAGAGCAAGAGTGGTAGAACTGTTGTTTTTCGCCAGATCAATTACGAATTAAATTGACAGTTTAAACTGAGTTGCATTCTTAAAAAGCACATCGACTTATTTAAATGAAAATTTGAATTTTATAATTTGTAAAGAAAGCTAAGTGGTACTATAAAATTCTGTCAAACAATAATAAAGATTTAAAATGAAATGATAAGAAATCAATCTCACAGGCTTTTTCTTTAAATCTCGCAAAGCTACCCAGTCATCGGGAGAATCACTAGGAACACTAGTCACAACTCCAGTACCCTTAGACGATCGGATCGACATCATTGGTAAAACAAAAACTCCGGATTCATAAGACGATAATGGAGCCTTGACTTTTAATCCGAGAAGATCAACACCTTTGAAATTTGCAATAATATCGATATGCCCAGGATATGACGGATCTAAAATATCCTGAAATTAAGTTGCATAAAAATAGAGTATTGAATGAAACAACAAATTCAGACTTTCAGAGTAGCAAATTTTTACGCTAGGACATCAATGAAGCCTTGGTTATGAAAACAGTTTAACAGCACGATGCAAGTGGAAAAGGATTTCGAAAAAAACGAAATCTCTAAAAAAATAACCGACTTGGTTTGAAGTCATAATTAGCACACAAAAGGAAATAGAAATTGAGAGCACTCTGATGATTTTCCTAAGGCTAAGCAATCTAGTTTAAAATTAGCAAAAACAGTGGTTCATCGGTTAAAGCACCTAATTTCCAACTACTGGCTTCAAGGTTCGAATTCCATCCCACGGAATGTTTTTTTAGGTTGCTTATAAAAAGTTAGCAGTGACGTAGACAATGAATATATACAAAGATAATCATATGCAGAAAATAGTGAAGTTCGAAATATGTAATTTAACTAAACCACTTGGAAGTAAAGGCTTATTTTAGTCCATTTCCTTTCAATTACATCCTTCCGCCGTATACTATACGATGAGACGGGTTTGAATAACCAAGTTTATACTACCGATGGATTGGATACTCAAACGGTACACTACACAGAGACCAAATCACGTCATTTTAGATATCCGATTCTTGACCAAAATAAGAAACTAGAGTAATCCTACACAACTACAGTTGTCACTCTCAGGGAGTCCAAAGTAGAAATCAATAAAAGAAAAGGAAACCGCATATTCGACGGTTGGTAGGCTGGTTGCCTGTTTGTTTACGATCAGTGACTAATCACATTCTAATTTCACTACCACACATCATGTTTTGGGTTCGTATAGGCTTTTTTCAACAACTTACAGTTCTAGTGTTTACTCAGTAGAATTTTAGTTGATTCCTCTACCTTATCTGTTTGACATTATTAAAAATTAAAAGTGAATGTCGTTAGTGTGAAATATTCAGCCAAGAGGTTATAAGGAAAATTACAAGTGTAATACACAGATCGCGTTTTTGCTACAGCAAATTATTTTGCGTTCATCCAGAAGGAAATGTCTTATATCAACTACTTCATCAAGTACAAGAACCTGTTATTCCAAACAAAACACGCAGGATGGTTATGAATACCATTATTAACACAGTAGCCTTGTCAGTACTATATTGTACTTTAGAAAGAATGCAACAGAAATATTGCAAGTAAAACAAACCTGATAAGCCATATTATAAGCAGCGCGTTGAGTACAAATTAGTATACAAGATTGTGCGCTTTTTACTCCGACATAATCTAGATCTGGATGAACCCAACAATTAGTTTGTCCAAACATTGTTTCAGGACGTAGAGTTGCCGCAACAAGGAATATGGGTAACTTTGAGTCGTTCAAGAAGCTGAAGACAAAAATAAGGTGAGTTTATTGACAACAAAACACAAGCGCTCGTAAGCAAAATATTTACTTTAGGAATCCATTAACCTTAATAGTCGAACTTTAAACAGAAATACGACTGAAGCGTATGGAAAATTGTAACTGTATAAACAATAAAGTTCCTTCCGGTGAAGATGAATTTTGGGTATTAAAAACCAATACAATGCTCATTTGAACAAGTGAAATTTCGTAAACAACAGGTGAAACAGATAATGCTTTTAGTGACATAAACAACTACATGCAACTGACACACGGTTCATTGTATTATGACGTTTCTTAGTATTACAGGTAGGTGTCACTTTTCAACTTGAGTCTGTAAATAAATTCTCTTTTGACCAAATTATTTTTTTATTTCACAAAATGGTTATTTTTGAAGGGGCAATAATATTCTCGTATTCATGGTATTTATGAGTGGATGTTAGACTCACTGAATTTGTCGAACAACTTTAGGAGAACAAAAATGATAGGGGATTGCTTTCAATTAGATTTATTTCAACAACAGTCGCAAAAAAGTGAAATTTATGAGAAAGTAACCATTAGTCAGACTAAAAACGATCTTACTGACCAAGGTAGTTAGAACTAACGTTACCCCTTACTTAACATGTTGGCTGATACAAGAGCAGCTTTGAAAAAATCTAATGAGCAAATCAAGACAGTCAATACACGACGTCAGTGACTAATAGTCCGAGTAATGTCGGTAGAAGCAAATATTAAGTTGGAGCTGAATCAGAAGTTTAAATGAACGGTCAAAGATAATAGTTACTTTACAGATTACGGCAAATTAAAAGTAAAATATTTCGACCAGAAAATGACTGCAGAAATAGTACTTACCTATATTTGGAAGGGAATCCGGATATCACTTGAAGCTTAATTAGTGTATATTCTTGTGGAACCACGCCCTTGAAGTAAATACAAATCAGGCTATACCGTACCTTACCTCACCAACAGTTCGCTCATGGTCCATGCATGGCTGATTATCTCGAGCAGAGAATATTGTGTACCGTTTACCATACTGAATTTTTCCTTGCTTTTTAAGGGTCAGGAACTGCCAACGAACAAATGAATCATAATAGGGATTAACGTCTGTTGTAATGAAGGATCTCCTCCAATCAACCTATTATCGGAAACATGAGGTTACTTTATCAATAATTAGTATTCAAAACAGAAATTAAACTTATTAGACGTAAAGATTAACAATAAGTTTGTATAAATTCATTTGTTGCTGTAGTCACCTTCATGCACATAAATTAAGGTACGACAGTACACTAATCAATATCAACACTGACGAGAGAAAAATTCTTGAAAAGAGAATGAATATAAAATGATATTTACTATCTCACAAATCAGTGTTACAGTTCAACATGGCTATATCTTTTTCCTGCTTCCAAAACAGTGCGGCTGTAAACAGCACCGACTGGAAGCTATGTAGACGAACCAGTTGTACCGACTTTATATATGAGGACGATGTGTGAAACAGTCGGTACGCGGGATGTCAGACAAATATCGATACGTGACCCGTAAGTATTCGATATGTGTTGTTTACATAACATGACAGAACTCGCCTTTAATAAGAAGTATGGTCAAAATATTAGTCATTGTGCATAAGTTTTGAAGCACACAGAACTAACTAAAAATGGAAATAATTTATTGAAACAGATCTGTAAATGTGACACGTTACTTTTCCAACTGATAACGCATTTGTATTAATCTCGATGAACGAATTCTGAATAATGGTTGAAATAATCATTACGGCCCTGAACTTCAGAATATACAGAATAATTAATGCTGCAAACGGATAAAGTACGTGATGACATAGTTGTGTTTGGTAACATTCACTTACCAACATCACCAACCATAAAGGATCACGCAAAAATGCACGCAGCTGGTATATTTATGTTCATATCATATTGACATATGTGAGATAAAGTGGATAGTTAATAACATATAAATACAATATCGACAACGGATAAAGGATGATGACCAGAGTACATAAAGCTTACCTTGACACCCAACTTTTGCAGGTCATCAACAGCTAACTTTGGGAAAAATTTTAACCAGTATTCAGGTTTTTTAAATTTAACTATTTCATCGTTATCCATACCTAAACTCTCCATTATTTGCCACTGAAACTTTGCGCCACCAGCTTTTGCAACAGATTTGCTTTTTTTGCTTTTACCTTGTGTGTGCGTCTTGAAAAACATCAAATTACAGATCAAACACAAATGAAACTAATACCTCCGTTTCAATCTCAGCAGAAACTTTCGAAGTCTCACTTGGAAAAACAGGTGGGCAACCAAACTCCTCACATTCTCGTGATAATTTGTCTGCAGATGCTAGGATAGGCGTACCAGTACAATGAAGACCGAAGGGCCAAAGAGCCAACTTGCCTTTAAGCCGTTCATACCCTACTGAAAACTTCGCGCATTATTAAGACGATTCTACTTACCTCGCATTTTGACAAGGAAAATGTGTGACCCAGATGTAGTCTTCCATTCATATAAGGATATGGGAAAGTAACGAAGTATTTTTCAATACTAAAAAAGAATATCATCGACTGTAGAATGTTACGTTTCATTGTTTTCTAAAGGAACATCTGCTTCGAATACTTTATTAGACTCCCAAAATGTCTGTATCTGACCCTCAATTTTGCGCAGTTCATCTAGCTTGGCAGTACCTTTTCTGGCCATAACGCGAGTACACCCAAAACTCAAATTTGTGACCACGTTGAACAATCCAATATCCAATATCTTTTTCACGAGCTAGTGTAAACCAATTTGATTTCTTCGCGCTCCATTCTTGTTCTTTCGGTACGGTTCCAGGTGTTCGGTAATGTCCAATGGATGGAGGTCTAGCCACTTGACTGTCTAATTCTAGTCAGTTGGCAGTTGGTTGTGAGTTTATATGTCTCGGGATTTGAATGAAACGTTTGTTTCAGGGCAGTAGGGTTTCTGGATACTAGCAGCCGTCACATTACCAAACCGGAGATCAGTTAGTTGCAATGTGGAGAGTAATAAGGGTAATAAGGGTAAATTAAAATGATAATATGAGTAAAATTTCAGAACTGAGTAATATATAGATGAATTTAGTTTATTAATTGGTAGTGAAGATTGTGAGAGAGGACCGGAGTGTAAGCAAGGGAGAGGAATAGGCGAGATAGATTAATTAAGTGATCTGAGGAGATGGTAATGGTAACAACTAGCAGGTCTCAAGATATACATCAGGCACAGCTTGTCCAAGAGGGAGATGATAGTTCGCATGTCAGTACGTGATTATCAAGTCTCTGCTTAAAGCAGTCCACTGAGGGGGCTGTAACTACCTCGGCTGAGAGAGCATTCCAAGTTGCGACGACTCGCAATGCGAAAAAGTGTGCACGAATCTGAGTGTTTGCTCTTTGATGTGCAATCTTTTGAGGATTGCCTCGAGGGGAGTGGTGGTGATGCATCGGTAAGATGCTCACATTGGGACGGTTTGGCGTGTTTAATATGGTGTACGCCATAATCAGGTCACCTCTGATTCTCCTGTAGCTCAGTGGGAATAATCCCAAGAGCTCATTTGTTCGTCCACTAGCCCTTCCATAACCTTTGATAATATAGGTAGTAGTGCGACTGGTCTGTAACAGGCTGGGTCCTTTCTGATCTTTCAACACACTTTACGTAATTAGTGGACGTAATTGTACAGCATTCTGAGCCTATCAGCTTAAAACACGACTTTAAAGAAAGAGTTCACATTCACATTTAAAATAAATAACTTGTTAAGTGTGTAGTGGTACCCTTTTACGAAGAAAACACGATTACTGAAATATAAACATTTATCACTGTACTTAATTCTGATAATAATTGTGATATTGAACTCCTTTTGTTTATCTGAACTAAAGGCTATCTCTCGCGCACCAAGCGTGTCTTTCCCATACCGCTGCTCTCCTCTCTTGTTTTCCTTTACTCTAGCGTTGACATTTCTATATCACGAGGCTGGCGATAAATACATTTCATCCAGAATAGTCTTTGCTTTAACTTCCGGATTATCAGGATTTATCTTAGTAGTCCCGCGAAGAAATATATTTATTTCAACTCCTTATAAGTGGATCGACTCAAAAGAGGAGTTGATCGCTCATGGTTGTAGCTCACACAGCTAGCAATTAGCCAGCAACAGGTAGCATCAGTACACTTTAATTATTTACATAATTTGTGGATGGATAACATCCGTAAATTAATAATGATTCCGCTGCTTTTGGAGTCCATATAAAGTCTATCTACATCTATATATTTACTAATATGATGTCCCAGGTCTGTGAATGATGAGATTAAAATAATTAGTTATTTTATAACTAATTGTAGTCATGTCATAACTAACCAATCAAATTGTGGTTTAAGCGCTCACCACGTGATCTGATCTGATGTGTCTGTAAACCTTCTTTGTTGTAAATGACCTACAAATCGATTGACATTATTATCTTATTATATTGATGTAACTCATAACTCTACTCATTTCCATAAAACACGCTATATTGGTCAGTACGTTTCCTCGTCTTACTTGATAATTGTAATTTCCTTATTTATTGTACTAATTTAATTGTTTTTATGTTCAGAAACAGATAAAGTTGAAAACCAAGTTGATCTCGTTCTTACTGTAGCTTTCCCATAGACGCTGTGCTCGCCAATATTGCGTTTGCCGTTCTAGAATTACATCTGTAGGACAAATTAAATCCTACAATAATAGTGATAATGGATGAGCCATAAAATATATAAATCTTTCATATCATGGTGTCAACTATAATTCGGTTAACTCTAATTGAAAACAGCAGCAATACAAACTTGAAAATATCTCTTATATTCAGGGTTTGTCAATACTTTCTTCCTTAATGACTTTATAATTGAGGATCCCGAATATTGGAAGCCGAAAGTTTGGAATGAAAGAGTTCGATGTATTTAGAAAATCGTTAGTGTGTGGAGGACTGCATGATTTAAACTGTCAAGTTGTTTCACAGGTTGCGCAGCACAACAGACTTAATCACAAAATGATGCGGATGCATTATCAAACCACTTCAGCTAGGGTGTATTCACCTAGACTGGTAAGATGAGCACCAGTGTCGAGGAGCTTGAAAACAAAATACGCGTGTTATTTTCCTCCACATCCTGATTCTCCCCTAGCTGTCTGGTGATGGCACAACACGTGACCAGTCATAAATTAACAACAGTGAGTGTCATGCTGTTAAATAATGTACCATAGAGAATATGTATTGATATACTCTAAAAGTTAAGGTTATCTTTTTTTGTTTTTGACCATTGGAAATACAATCATATTTTCGTGGATCGAATGAATCACGACAATAAACTTACGTAGTTTTGAGGAGTTCTACACTTTATATTCGGTTTAATTCTCTAGGAACATATTTTCGAAAGCGCGTTGCCTTGGGTGGGTTGTCGATACCAGGTGAATTTCTCACGGCCGTTGCTTGTCGAGGACTGCCCCTCATTTGAGCAGGCTGCGTTGTTAGAATCTGCGGTGGAAAAGTCAACATAGAAGTGGTTTCGTTCAATGCAGATGACTTTGGGATGATCGTAAAGTGGTTAGTAATAACATTTGATGAGCAAAATAAAGAATCCACAGATTTCTCTAGGAATATGAAGTGTCGTGTAGTGAAGAAGTACGAGTTCATTGGGTCAAACGCCAGTTTTCAGCGCACTTCGAAAAGAGGAGCATCGATCAATTTGCAGCGTAAAACAAATGTTTCAGTGGTTGACGAAACCTTCACCCAACCCGTTAGCTTATGTGTGGCAGGCAATCGCATGGAATGGAATGGCGTCCTACAAGTACAGTAAGTCAAGTAAGTTATATCCAGAATAAATCTGGCTTCCAGGTTCTGTGGTAACTTTCAAAGGTTCACTGTTCACGAGTAAATTGGCGACCTTTGGTCCTGTAGCTGTCATGTGATGTTTTACACTGCTCGTTACATCCAGTGATAATCGTCGTAGTTTGTTCAGGTCACTTTTCGACGATTGGTTAGAAGTACGAATATATAATTAGTTTGATCGTGACCGTACACAGTCAGCAGCCACTAAGTGAAACACTACAAATGGGTAAATTATTAGTCACATCTACTAAACTATTTATTCTGGCGGAGGGGTAGATTATGCCAATAATACATCAATTACGACAAAATCCAGTGATGAGTTTCCGTAATCCCGCTCCAAGGTAAAGGGACCTCTGGTATAATTGATGATCAGTCTTCCGTTAGGTTATAGGAAACTGAAGACCGGATTCCGATGATGACAGATTCAGTCAACATGTTCTGGTGTGACTGTTTCCACAAAGCTTTGTTGTGACGAGAGATTTTGGTTTAGGACGACTACAGATTTCCTTCTATATCTCGGCAGTTTCCCAGTGAGACACAACATGCGCCAGCTAAATCACTCTTGATTGAGATGCCTTGGAGGACGTTAACACTTTTAACAATCTGGGCAGCAGCATCGAAAATCCGGGTGGATCCGATACATATGTGAGGGCGCGGGTCGGTAAAGCAAGGGATGCATTTCACGAATTAAAGAACATATAGAACTCCAAACAACTATCATTCAACACAAAAATCAGGATTTTCAATACAAATGTCAAAACAAATCTACTGTGTGCAGCGGAAAATTAGAGAACTACGAAAGCCATAATCCAGAAGATACAAGTATATATGAACAGTTGTCTTCGCAAAATACTTCACATTCATTGGCCAGACACCATCAGCAACAAAGTACTGTGGGAGAGAACAAACCAGATTCAAGTGGAGGAGGAAATCAGGAAGAAGCGGTGGAAGTGGATAGGACACACACTACGAGAAGCACCTAACTGCGTCACGAGACAAGCCCTCACATGGAACCCTCAAGGCAAAAGGAAAAGAGGAAGGCCAAGGAACACATTACGCCGAGAAATAGAGAAAGACATGAGAGGGATGAACAAACATCGGACAGAACTGGAGAGGGAAGCTCAGGAAAGAGTAGGTTGGAGAAAATTGGTCAGCGCAACATGCTCCATCAGGGTTAGTAAAGTAAACGAGTAATGGTATTCCAAAGACTTGTTATTTCATTCGGCGTCGGCTGACGAGGAGCTGCTGACTCTGGTGATCTCCAGTTAATAAACCTACGATGCTTCTTTGGAATAGAACAAAACTGTCTTGACCGGTCGGGGAAGCCTAGGTTGAAGATTTATATAGCGATATTACATTTTTGGTACTTATTTTCAGACCGTCGAAAATACAATTAAACAGCGCGAATCGGACTAATCAATAAATTATCGAATAATTATTCACACACTTCTACCTTTTTGCTGACGAGGTATTTCCTAATTCATGTTGATATAAACTATCTGTATTTGAGTATCTGCTATAAATTATTTTATGATTTGATTCACAAATGATCTCTTCACATCCCGAAAAAAGTTAGTGCGGAAGTGACTTCACAATTTCGGTAGGCAGAGCTAAGTACATTACAAATATCTGATGTCAAAATTTTAAGCATGATATCATGGGTTAAGTGCGAGGCTGCATGGTCGATGATCAGCACCTTAGGCTCGGTTACAATCGGCACAAAGATGTAGATTTAGTTAGTTTCATATTTGCTCCGTCTATTCTACTACATGAATCTGAAGTTCATGTCATTTATAAGTCAAAAAATCCACGACTCGTTTTTAACCTGGGACTTGTTCCGCTTCATATCAGGAAATCTTATTACAAGCAGAATTGGAGAATCATGGCGAAAAAGGGCTCACCCATGATTTCTTGAACTACAGCGTCAAAAACAATAAGTAAAATGTCATCAAAGCATCAGATCACTGTACCTTCATCAGTGTATTCTGTAAGTCAATATTATCTCTAATAGTTTAATGTTTTGGATTCCCTCTATTCATAAAATTGTTTGCTGATTAGTTATCTTACAAGTGACTTGTCTTCATTAACCTAAATAAATGCAGATGTACGGGTAGTGTTCTAATACAGAAAAAGAAATGTCTGAATGATCATAGGATTGTTCGATCCAAAAATATTATCTGCTGAGTCATTACTTAACTTTAAACAATAATTTTTTCCATTGTGCTTCTCACCGGCTTCTCTTTGTTTGTCTTCGTCATCTTCTCAACCTGTGCCTTAAATATTAGCCTGGATAACTGCCAGAGACTTGGTTACTTTACCTAGGAGCGTGTGAATTTATTATCTGAAGAGTATCAGCAAGAAGATTTTTGCCCGGTTGCGTCATCGATTCTTGTCAGATGTAGACCTGGACTTACTTTGCACTAGTTTTCAATCAGCAGTGGCCCGTCGCTACGCAGCCGTCGTACATTGCGCCAACTATCATTGGTAAATTCCAGGGTTCGGAACACAGTCGAAAATTTTATGTGAAAAAATTTAGTCACCTATAAGAAGCCAATGTGTGTTTTGAAATATTCACGGGACTGAACAACCTTTTACAGAAAATATGTTAGCGATTTTAGCGTTTTAATCTTGTCTGTATTTAAAAATAAATTACTATTATTGTTTGGATCACATAATGTAGACAATTTGAATTTAGCTACCCTAGATAAGTTCCTAAGCTAAAAACGCTTACTTTAACTTCGTCTAACAGGAACCTGTCATGTGATCGAAGTTCAGGGTGGTGAGTGAAAAACTAATCCAATTTGGATGTATCATTTTATTTCAAACGTGGTGGTTGTTTAATACTTAAACTTTCCCTTTCTTGATACAAGAGGTTGGACAGGTGTGATGAAATGCATTAGAAAGTGGACAACAAGGCACCAGTCTATTTAAGTGCAGTATACTATCTCAAAGAAATTGAAAATATGATGTTGTCAACACCCGAATAACCGGTGCATGCATCAAGCACGCGTATGCAGGTTTAGAAAAACGAACTTGGTGGGAGACCGATTTTGAGGCCTAATATTTAATAAATATACATTCTACATGCATAAAATGCCAGTAAAGTGTGTTAAAACTGAAGGGAAATATTTCACACATCGTTTGTATTCGCTATTATAAAAGTCCTTGAGCGTCGTGACTTTGACGTCAATTGAATTTATAACTTTGTAACTCATTCGGACCCTCAAGCTAGCAACTCCTAGCTTCGTTAATCAGTTAGTCTTGATATCATGCTGGCTTTATTTCTGATGGCTGTTCACCGATTTCTATATTGAATGTAAGTGCATTCCATGTGCTTACTGAGTCGTCGGCTCATAATTTTCCGTTGTTTTTTCTTCTAGATAATCTCACACACTGCTCCTCACACACCCGCAACACACAATGTACCTTCTGACTAAACGCAAATAACCAAAGACTGAAGTTACACTGTGTAACGCACTCCTAGTCTCGGTTTCTTCGTTATCTTTAATCTCATACTTTTGTTATTTCAAATTGCTTTCGATTGCTTTATGTACTAGAAGGAAGTGCATCCCGTGTTTCTGCTGGGTCTCTCAGGTTACGTCAAATATTTCTCACATGGCCTCAGCAAACAAGGTACCTTCATACTAAATTCAAACCTCCCAGAGGCTTCAGTTACATCTTTCAATGTGATTCTGTTATTCTAGAGTTAGTTTTAGTTACGAACCGACTGATAATATTCTAAAGATTATCTAATTAAGGTGTCTCGTGTATGCTGTGCATATCTTCGCTTCTAAGGTGATTTTCGAATAAAATACTTTCAACTTTAGAAACCTTTTAATTTCGACACATGATTGCAATGCGCCATAAAAGTTGTTAAAATGTTCATTGTTTATTTCCTCATTCTGATGTCTTTGATGACACTGTTTTCAAGTCTTTGAACTCTTGGTATTACACGTCTCTACTTACGTCTATGTTATGATTTACTAGTAACTGGATTTTTTAACTTGTCAAAAGTCCATATGTCGAGACCCTAATTTCAACTGATGCTAGTTAGTGATAAAAATTCTAACTCTAAGCTCCAACTCTTGTTCTTAATCCCAAATCATCACACTAATTCACGGATCCCTTTTCTAAGGTTACTGTATTTAACAAATCAGTTTCACTACCTATGTTTTGAGTTCTCAGAACCCTGCCTTACTTATTTTGAAAGGAACATTGGTTTTAAATGTCTAGGTGATTTAAGAGCAATTTAGATGTAAATAGTAGCTGCTTATGTGTACATGTCTTTTTGTAGCAGACGAACCAGTTTCTGTACTATTATGGATCCTAGTGTGTACATAATTTGATTTTTTTATTTGAAACACAAATATTGGTACAAATAGGCACCAATATATATATATATATATGCCATGATAAAAATGAGGTTATTAAAAGATAGAAAAAGAAACGTATATCAAGAAAATGAGAGAAATCAATCTATGAAGGTGAAATAATGGTGATAATAGTAGGAGGAGTTCAGTTAGGAAAAATGCAACCCAACTGATTCGTTCAGTTTGAGAAGTCCCCCTATCTTAAGTGAGGAAAATAAGAAAGTTGAGTTAGGACCACCTCTGGACTTTATTTTTGATCCATGTTTGATAACATTTCAAGCCACTAATTTGTATCATCTCTAGGATCCCTCCTAAGGGGTCATAAAGGACCAATAGATGCTAGTCCTGTGCAACTTTCCTTCATACTGCGACACCATAACACTCACACACCTCCGGTTTTTCTAAATATGTCCCTCATTGACAAATAATGCACTATATGGAGTTCACTGGGACGACATTCATAGTTGATGTCGGAGCCACCACAGTCAGTGTTTGAAGATGACAATACCAACTTAAACATCGTCTCTGTGTCGAAGAACTCGTTGCTGAACGTCTGCATTACTAACATGGTGTTGCCACAATGTCAATTATTCTTCGGAGACAACAACACAAATAATGGCCTGCTATTCTCAACTCGGAGGCCGAATTTCACAAGTATTAGGCAAAACCGCTGTCACTAACACATTGTAAACCTGATATTTTACAGCGAGATTGACACTACAAAGTTGCTGAAGATGGTCCACGACAGCATAAGATGCTCTGTATTTCACTATACGTGAATTGATCTCATCGCTCATGACACTGCTTCTAGTTACACAGGTAAATAGGTACATGAACTTTTCGACTACTCCCATCTGCTCACTAACAAGAGTGGGTGCAGATTTGGGGTCCTACGAGTCTTGCAAGTGTACTTTCACTTCAAGGGTGCAAATCACATGTCGTACTTACAGACTGATTGCCAACTTATTAAGAACTGATGTACATACATACGTACTATGTCCTAAGTTGTAACTAACTGACTGACTAAACGTATTAAATTCAAGAGAATGAGATAATATAACCTTACTCGTACTTTAATGATTGAATGGTTGTATGCACTCACTTCCTGAAGTGTTTGTCCAACGGCAGCACTCTGATAATTATGGCGGTGTTGGTGAAGAGCAAAGATATAATCACTTCGAGTTCAACGAAAAAAGGAAACCAACCTGCTCCTCGTAAGTCAATCTCTCTCGGGTTCTGAACAATCTACGAAGTATGACTGTAGCTTCGATCGTAGCTGCCTCTTTGACCTGGTTGTCGAGTTTGCCTATCGTGGTGACCCAACCGAGCTATATTCCCTAGAACATATGTTCTTATAGGTTGTACCATGCCAGGCATGTCGATTGGGGAACGGTAAGACTGAAAGCAGCAACTGCAGGTTTGAGGGTGAAGTTTTACAGCCGATTGTAGAGGGGTGTGACGGCACCAAGGTGTTTTCATCAGACTACCAGCATCGGTGCCGACCCTCAAAATGTCACACCTCACCTTACCCCACGGATTTCCGTCTGAGGCGATAAGGCATTTTGAAGCGCGGAGCTAACATTTCAGCTTCCCATAAACTGGCCGTGCCCGAAGAGCCTCAAGCAGTTGTTCCCTGAGCGATGTGGTCACGCTTCCTGGTATCTAAAACCAACGTTACTCCAACTTGGTTTTCAGGTTCCTGAGGAAATAGCTTTTCACGGTGTGGGCAGCCGGGAAGTGACATTCACCCTCACGCGTAACAACACACGAGACAAAATCGGTTACAATCAAATCCTTCCTGCACCTATTAATAACTCCTACCTCTGTGATCAAACCTGCTTACATTCCTTTATAACCTGGCGCCGCTGATCCAAACGAAACGTTATTCTTCGTATCCTGAAGCTCCACTCTAAATTACTTGTTGGAGCTTTCAATGTTGGAACCGTGTGCCGAATAAGACAACAAGCCTCCTTAGCTAGGACAATAGAATCCCGTGCAGTCGATTTATGCTGCGTCTCCAAAATGTGCATACAAAATCCGAGTACAATCATCAGTTTAATTTCACCTTGTGCAGATAGAGAAACAACTCGATTTACTGTTCGTGTATCTGGAATCTATGCTGTTGCTGCTTCCCGT
This sequence comes from Schistosoma turkestanicum, assembly GCA_944470395.2. NCBI lineage: Eukaryota > Metazoa > Platyhelminthes > Trematoda > Strigeidida > Schistosomatidae > Schistosoma > Schistosoma turkestanicum. Next base: position 43,921,322 of record OX103971.1, read on the forward strand.
AGCCTCGCTGGTGTAGGTATAGCAGTGAGTTCTAGGTCAGAACTAGCTCTCTAAGACTGGATCCCATTAGATAGTCGCTTTGCTCCGTCCGACTAAACGGGACAGTAAGGTATAGGAAAGATAAGGACACTCGTCGTTGCCTCTTCGTCGTATCTGCTTACGCTCCCACTGACTACAGTTCAGACGAGGTGAAAGATGAGTTTTACAGAAAGCTTTCGGACCTCATCCAAAAAGTTAGGCACTCTGATATAGTAATAATGGCTAGTGACTTTCATGCTCAAGTAGGTAGACTTAGTGCAAAGGAAAGACACCTGGGTGGATGTTATGGTGTCGTGGCTCAGAGAACAGATAATGGCATAGCAAACTATTGTTCAAAAACTCATTTCATTTCCATAGATATTTCATGTCATTTGAAATACACAGCAAAACATTTCCTGAATATAAATATCATCGACATTCTGGTTTATTAATTCATAGTTTAAAACCTCTGGTGCTCCATGCTTTTAGGTTTGCTGTGATCAAACAATACTTACCCATGGTTGATCAAGCTGGTTTGGATATATGGACCTTGGAATCTGAGATTCATCTTTTTCACGCGATATTGAATCATAAACCTGTTGGCGCAGATCGTCACTTTCAGATGATATATGTATCCAATCTTGTAAACTCCTTTCTGAGTGATACAATTAGTACAGATGACATTTGGAAAAAACTAGGATCATTATATAATATGGAAGAGCTGGTAATTTAACTTTTATCTCACTGCAGCATATTCATCTAGCATGACTCCGAAATTAATCCGTTTCAAGCAAAGATGAAAGAATTCAACCTTCCAGAGGAGTATGACTCTTTAAAATCTCTAAAGTATCCTCGTGTTGCGTCACAAAGTGGCATATCTGTTCCTCGATCACCTCGCACTGGTAATTTAATACTACAGTTTGCCGTTTTGCTGTTCACTTAACAAATATCGTTTCTACCATTTTCTTATACATATCGTTGTGATATTTAGAGTAGGTAATACAAAACTGCCGTTCTAGTTATCCACAGATGCAGAAGTACTAAAAATATATCCTTGTTTTAAGGATTATTTCACCTTTATTCAAGTTATTATATCCATTCGTAATTACAGAACTTGGTTTTGAAATAGTGTTCATGTGGCACATGGTAATGGCCTACTAAATAACTATCCGTTGGTAAATAAGGTATATTCCCGTCTTGGTTTCTGATTCGAAACATTGTAAAAAAGATTAATTACTGTACCTTATTCATGGTAAGAACTTTTCCATTATCCATAGTGTACACTATTTCTCTGTAATAAGTGTTTCTGTGAAATTCTCTTTTAGATTCCTCTGGTCAAAAACGAACGAGAAAGTCTTTGCGATCAGTCGACTCAAACTCAGCTGCCAGCAACGTAGTCCCTTCAACTAACTCATCGGTTAATACAACCGTTAGTTCTGTCACTTCACGAGAAAAACGACGGTGATTCATGTTTTCACATTGAATACGTGATTTTTTTTGTATCATTTACAGAATTTTTTGCAATAAATGTTTGTTTCTTATCGATTGTTTTGGTTTTCTCTCTCCTGTAATAATTGTGCACAAGTTGAATTTTTCCACTAAAATGTCGTTTTTGAGTAGAATATGGTTATGTCTAGCAACATATTTAACATGATTTTAAAATGATCACTTGTCGTAATCGCTTCCATATGTAATACTTATAATTCATAACGTATTTAAAATATGTATCTAGTAAATTCAACATCCTAGTGTTTACTAAGATAAATCATAACATGGTTAAATAGCAGATTACCCTATTTGCGTGTGAGATCACACATCCTGAAGCCAGTTACACGTAAACACTTGAAGTGGATAATTGATGCTGTAGTGTGTATCATCTGGTGTACATCACTTACTGTACAATCATGCGTGTTGTGCCGAATACAGCGGATTTCCTTAAGTTTATTCCTTAAGGAACCAAAGCGGATAACCTGGAGTTTCTTATTGCAAATTTCATCAAGATTCTTTGCCTAAGTAAGTATTCCCTTAATTGGGTTTTTCGTGGTTCATTAGTTTCTAGAGTTGTTTCGAATGGTTCACTGCCTCAAGCTGTCCAAGCTACATCCACATATTTAAATCTCAAGCAATCAGCCTTTGTACAATAAGTATATACTTCATACCCAATAATGTGTTCGAAGCACCGGACACTCGCTTTTCGCCCTCTCAATTTCGTAAACCACACGATGCTACGAGGAAGTAATGAATAATACTTCTCTGACAATGGTTACACATGTGGAAGTATTTTATAAGTGAGCTTTCCCCATTCTCGACCGTACCAGGGCATTCGGGGACCACGACCACACATATAACTGGTTAATTATTGGCTTTCGCTCCATGTGTAATGAAAATCCACACTGTATCTATTTTTTTGTTTTTAATCTCGGTAGTGTTTAGTCCCATTTTCTAGTCTAGATTCTTTTAGTGCGATTATCTCATTGGTTATTTTTCTATTGATTAGTCAAACATATCACTGTCATGAATGTCACTTAATGTGATTAAAAAATTCGGTAACATTAAAACTTTTTATTTTGGCGTTTCAGAAATAATGACTATCGTATTAGGCATCGAAGGTAGTGCCAACAAATTGGGCGTCGGAATAGTTCGTGATGGATCAGTGCTTGCGAATCCTAGAGTAACATACATCACTCCACCTGGTGAAGGTTTCCAGCCAACAGAAACAGCCAAATTTCATCGGTCTCACATTATTGAACTTGTTCAGAAAGCCATTAACGAGGCGAAAGTTGACCCTTGCGAATTGGATGCAGTTGCTTACACTAAGGTTTGTTTGGACAAATTTACCCGACTGTACGTGATAATATTTTGTAGTAGTTTTGATTCTGATTCTTTGTGTCACTATAATTCCGAGGGAAATTATAATCATCTTAGTGTAACTTCATTTCGAGATATTGATTTTTACTTTATTTTTAAACAAATATTTTTACAAATAGGAACCAAAATAGGAAAATAAGTTTATTGTGGAGTAGGTGTAAATGAATGAGAATAAGTGCATGAGGGTAGTATATACTGGGAAAAGCAGTTCAGTAAAAAAATACATCCAGAAAGAATCTTCTCAATTAAAGAAGTTCCTCTCACTCTTATAATGTGTGTAAAAGAAAATCACAGTAGTATTTCTGTAGTATTTTGTTATAAACCGTATTTGGATAACGTTACAAACCACTAAGTTTTACTATTTCTCTGATCCCAACCAGGGAGTCGTGATATGGTAACAGATGAGAATCTTGTACAGCTTTCTTTTTGCATTGGCACCGTATCACAAAATAACCACTTTTCTGGTTTTTTCTAAATAATTCCATTGTCAGTCCATAATGTACGATGCAGAATTCTGTAAAGTAGCTTTCGTAAAACATGTCAAAGTCACTGAGACCTGTGTGTTAAGGTTGGAACACTGATTGAATTATCATCACTATGTCCAAACCTCCTAATTACTTACTTGTTGTTGCCACTGAATATCTGCGATTCCTTGGAGTCGATGCTGATCAAACACAACTAGTTGTCTAACATCTTCAGTTGGGAGAGACAAGGTTCCAAGAGCATAAGGCAAAACTGCTCTCACTAACGCGTACTAGACCCAAGATATCTGTGTATATTTAGATTTTCCTCAACACCAATTCTGCTTTCCAAGACGGTAATGATAGCTTCAGCCGCATTAGTGTACGCTTCCCATTCAGTCAGTGAGCTGCAGGCTTCCAATTAGAAAGACAGAAGGCCAGATGGGCGATCCTAAGCACTTTCTAATGTTCTGATTGTGCGCCACATCTATTCCAAATGGTTTCAGTGGTCGTGATGTAAATTACAGCCAATAGAATCACTTCTGTCAATCCTATGTAATCCAAAGGACAAAATGACAAAAGAAGAAAAACCAAATATCATCTACAAATTAAACTGCTCAGACTATGGAAAACACTACATAAGACAGAGTGGACGTCCTCTTCAGCCTCATCTGTGTGAACATCAATTAACAGTCAAACGTCATGACATTTCTTCCCTTACATCAATACATATGGACATACGTTCGATTGGAATAATGTTGAAATACTGGATAAAGAGAGCACTACGAACACTGGAGAATTTTTAGAAACTTGGCACTCAAGTCAATCAGCAATCAACAAACACATTGACATTGATCTAATTTGTCAACCAATTGGAAAAGTCATAGAAGATAGGATCAAGAAACAGATCAAAGGGGTATTCAATCAAAATAACGGTGCAGACAACGACAGGTTTAAGGTCAATAACAACCAATCAAGACCGAGTTCAAAAGATTAAGTTGCAAGCCATGGAGAAATCCGCATACATCACTTCACAGTTTGTGCTGATGATGTTCAGAAGAACGATGAAAGCTCCACAACTAAAAGATCCAGCTCAGAGAACAAAGCTTCATCACAATCATCCACTTGAGCTACGAATTTTCTCCACCATCTCACCACATATTAATCTTTATAATTTTCCTATACGAATTGACTAAATCATTTTGTGAAACCAACACGGCATTTTGTACTTTGTAAATGGAATCCTGGAATAACTGTATTATCAGTCGTTTACTTGTGCTTTGTGTTGTAAGATATATCACAATATGCACTATGGTGGTGATTCTTCAGTCATGAGTGCGTACATTATACGAACATTTGTCTTTTTGTCCTAGTGGGTTTATTCATAAAGTAACATATGTTTGAAAGTATACTAGTTTACTTTCATTTTTAAACAATTACGTTGCCTGACAAGTTCTCGACATTTTGTGTGAATTACTGCTAAAGTCTCTATGGTCATCTTTGTATGATGCTTAAATTAGATTCTAATCTCTTGAAACGATAACACTTTTGTTAGCCAACTGTAATCTCACTAACTTGGGTAATTTAATGAATAAAGATAATAATTAGTCGTATGTACGATATAACCGGTACTCCTAGTCTATATTTGTGTCAATAATTCGAAGCTGTTTACTGCTTGGGATGCACCGCATTTTCTCAGGTCATTGAAGTAGTTAGAATTCACTTGTTCCAGAATGCAAACTGTCTTAGTGTTATAAAGCTGTTCAGCCGCATATTTTTCTTGAAACGTTATTCAGTTTGTTATTGATGAATGACTCATCAACATTCCATAAATGTTATTTGTGATCTTGTTGCTACATAGATTGCGAGAATGATTGTCAATCCTTTTTGTGCGTAACTGCTATACACTCACATTATGTGTCATGCGCAAGCTATACATCATGCTTTCAGTTTCTCTGATGTTCTACTAAAATTATCACTCAAATTACCTATTTTTTTAAGGCTTATTTCTTTTGTTATCTTAATATGAAAGTAAGAGAAATATACCGACCGATAGCTTTCATTCATTACAATCGTTTACCCTAACAGTGCTTATCAAAATATTTTTGTTATTACTGTGGTTACTTTGATCTATTGTAATTATAATATAAGGTTTTCGTTGAATAGACTTGTCTTAATAAAGATGCTGGTTTATTGATTGCGACTTTCAACTTTCAACCAAGGCCCAGGTTCAAGCCCCATCCTACCTACTTCGATTTTGGCACCCGGCTGGTGTCACTGGCCTTCATACACAAGGTGTGAGGCTGTAAACTAAATAGAAAAATGTGTACTTCATCAGTCACATCACTATTACATTTAGCAGCACTTGTTGTCAGTGTTCGTTACAAAAGTTTGTAATTTTTAATGATTCCTGTTGGTTAGCTCAAGTGAATGATTACTGTCGTATAATTCAGTTTATTTCGGTAAGCACTTCGAAGATCAAGATTTCTTGAATTAATAAGTTTGTTCTGTAACAGTAATACTGTCATCACTTACTCTAACTTTCAGTGAGCATGTAAATTTCACTCATCCACTGACTATCTACAGAAATCACTAAACCTTCATTGACATTTGATTGTACTTTGTTGGATTATGTGTTAAAGTTTCTAATTTAACATGCAAGTCACCCTCCTTACTTCCTTACTAAAATTATTATTGAAATGTCAGCATGTCTGACCTAAAACGTGACTTACTAGTAAAAATGTTTTATATATTTGAGATTATTATCGTTCTTCTTAATGCTTCTTGTTATGTTCCAATAATTTAAGTGTACATATACTGTTATAAAATTCAGTTTAGTTCAGAAAAAATGTTCAGGATTGAAATTGTTTCAACAACCAGTCTCATTTCCATATTTATATATATTTATTATTAATATTATTATCGACATAGATGTTTCAGGGATATTCATTCAGCAGTTCATCTACTGATTATATACGAATATTATTAATTTTTCGTGGCAACGAAATAATACCGATAGTGCTTCTTCATCACTAATCATATACATAGTTCCATATCTTTGGATAGTTTAAATTACAAGGTCCCACCACTAACACATCTAATTATACTTTAGTGATTAATTTCTTGTTGCAATCGTTAGACTATGACAATTGTAATTATAAGCTATTGCATTAATTTAGGAAATGTTTTCAATTTAATGATTTGTACACTTACAAATCATCAAACATAACACTCAGTCAAAGCTGAATAGACCGTATTGGATCTTGGTGATTAGATATAGTTAACAACTAATTGTATAATTTCATTTGAGTACAAAATTGTTATATCCGGATGAAGATTGAGGTAGAAACTTATGCGACCAATTTATGAACTAAAGATGTATGTAATCTGGTTGTATAATTATTAATTAACTAGGCTATCAGGTATGTATATGTATATATCCCTTTTATCGTAAGCTTTCTATTAACTCACGAGTTATTACCATACTATCTCCCCTACTCACAGCCGCCTCTGGCCTATTCATGTATAGCTGTTAATTTCCATTTGTTGGTGCAATATGGTCTGGTTTTGTGTGTATATGAAGGAGTATCTGAAATATAGTAATGAATTTTGGAATGGTTGTCGTTGGTCTTCGTTCTTTCTTGTTGATTGAGCTAGGTAATACTGGGCCTTCCTTCAAGCATAGAGTAGCGAGTCTCGTGCTTGTTACATATTGGTTACTGAAATGTCGTCTGTTTCGGCTCATGTAAATGACACAATAAAAATGTGTCCGCTGGCGTCCCTGGGTAATACGTAAATCAATCACCGTCCCTATTGTGCTTATTATTATGTACATATATTTTTATAAAATCCCATTTCCGTTTTCAGGGTCCTGGTATGGGTGCTCCTCTTCTCACTGTTGCAGTTGTTGCTCGTACTCTTGCTCAATTATGGAATAAACCTTTGATTGGAGTTAATCATTGCATAGCACATATTGAAATGGGTCGTCTTATCACTGGTGCAAAATCGCCCATCATATTGTATGTCAGCGGTGGTAATACACAAATTATTGCTTTTGTTTCTGGGCGTTATCGAATTTTCGGAGAAACGATCGATATAGCATTGGGAAATTGTTTTGATAGGTTGGTTTATGCTATTAAATTAAACCTATCTAACTTGTAACATACTACTTATCAATCATCACTTTTCCAAACAAACCTTAATCGATGTTCTATGTCTTGAATACTTTCTGTTGTATTCTGTATTTTGGGATTATTTAGTATTAATATGCCAATTCTTATAAATTAAGGAAACACTGTTTTGCAAACCTCGCTAATTACTCCTTTGGTGTGTTTCAATGAGTTTGACATTTTTACTACTTCCAAAAGTGATTAATCTGTTTCTTCCTCATAATTTCCGTCTCTCAAAGTTCAAGAATTAATTTTTTATTACAAGTTACAGCCAAGTATTACGCAGTCGAAACCTTGCTTAGGTTGTAGTGAGAAGTTTATCGGTCAGTACTGAGCAACGAAATGTAGTCAGGTGGTGGATCCCAGCGAATCTTAGACATCATAAATGTTGTTTATCGTACTGATCATGGAAGAATGGAAGTTGGATGCAATATTGGTTATGCTACTTATTGCAGCTAGTGAAGTAGCTTGATAGGAAATTCATTTGAAAGACGTCCCTTCACTCAATTTTATTATTAAATTAGTTTGAGAATACAAAAATGTCTAAGCCCCTGCCAAGATTAAACCTGGCATATTTATGATTAGGTAATCTGAGTTTTATTCCTATTAGTATATGTGTAGGCTTCGGGATAAGTAATTGAGCGATATATGGTAAAAATGATCCACTCAGTACGTGTATGTTTTTGTAAAACCATTTTAACTAGGTTGCAAATGTCATATTTTTTAACAGTTTGTCTAAACAAGGCAGTTGTTGGAGTTTTCGTTCGCACTTAGTGTAATTGTAGTGTGCGAACAAATATGTTCATCCAACACGGTTTGTCTCAGTTTTTGGACAAATTAAATAACTTTTTCTGCCCGAGTCATTTTTCACTCATCTTTCGACCTTGTCATTTTTTCGCTTATAACCTTGGCTCAGTCGCCTCCACTTCGTTTCAACTTGTCTTCACGCTAATGTCTGCTTGCGTGAACGATCTCATTAAAATAAATTCATCCGCAAAACCGTATTCGGCTTCTTATTATCACTATCACACAAACGGGGTCGTCCTATGTATGACATACGGAATTTGAAGGGGAGATTTATTCCATAACCTACTTGACTCTTCTTCCAAACTGGATTCAGATCGCGGGCCACTTAAGAGGTGAGCCCCACTTCGAATTCAACGCAGTTACTAAGAGTTATTAAGCGTTTCATCTAACTCGTTTTCAGTCAGAGAAAACTTAGACTATTTTTATCTTCGAAGTTTTAATTAGATATGAGATGCACATTGTAAATTTCCAATTCTTCAGAGGTGTTAGTGTCTGTTTTGTAGTTCAAAATGTCTTTGGCACAATTCAGGATATCACGAGAAAGAGAGGACTCCACTACAAAATGCACCTCAAGCGACGCGATCTAATTTGTAAACAGTACTATATCAAGTTATGTCTTATATTCAAAGCAACAGGCATAAGTTCATGGTAGACTATAAAAGTGCGGGTTTTTGGATCATTTTGTATAAAATACGCAATATACAGAAACAGTGAGGGTTAGTTTTTATTAAAGTCATGAATCGACCAATGTTAGACTACCATTTTAACTCTGGACACTAAACTCTGGCACCAAACGACCATTTTACCTAGTATGGGACTCATTAACAGCCGTCTCTGACGAACACCTAACCTCTAGATCACTAAGCCAGCATCTGACAGTGTTAATGTCTAAGTTTGATCAATCTTTGGTATCGCACGTACTCATCCAATGTCTTTGGTGGTCGACAGCTATACATTCGACTCATTTGAACTCCACTGGTCATGGCTTCTATCTAGGACTCTGAGAATTTCCTCTCGAAGCTAGTCACTAGTCAGCAGATGATGATTTTCATTATAGTTCTGTGGCGATCGTTGAGCTTCATTGAAATCATGAATCGAACAATGTTAGACCACCTTCAGAAACCTGGAAGCACTGGACAGCCGTTTCACCTAAGTATGGGACTCATCAGCAGTGCATATCCACAACCCATGCTTGCGGGGATCGAAGTTAGACATTAATATTGTCAGATGTCAGCTTTTTGGTAAAGGGATGAGGGTTCGCGCTCAAAACCGAAGGTCCTGGGTCTGACTCCCGCACTCAGGGGTTGTGAATACACACTTCTGATGAGTTCCATACTAGGATGAATCAGCCGTCCGGTGCTCTCTTTTTTCGCATCCGTTGTTTTAGTCGTCCATACCTAACCTAAAATGTTCACTACTTTAGGTTTGCCCGTATTGTAAATCTTTCGAATGATCCAAGTCCTGGTTATAACATTGAAAAATTAGCCAAGGAGGGATCCAAATTTTTTGAGTTACCATATGCAGTTAAGGGTATGGATGTTTCTTTTGCTGGATTATTATCATTTCTGGAAGAGCGTGCACCGAAGCTCTTAGACACTGGGGAATATTCTGTGGCTGATTTGTGCTTTAGCCTCCAAGAAACAGCTTTTGCTATGGTTGTAGAAATTACTGAACGAGCTATGGCACATTGCGGTGTAAACGTAAGTTTATTTGACTGTAAATGTTACTAACTTGCTTTTGTACGTGATTCACTTTATGCTACAATGACGATAAACTATCAGGAAAAAACAAGCTCAGTTTTTACTATTTCTCAAGCTATGCCATAGTTAGTCACTGAGTTACTATCATGTATATATATATATGTATATTAGTAGTAGTTTGGTTTGATTTTTTTTGTTTGGAAACTAGTTATGGCTTTACTTTGAATTTTTCTGTATGTTGTACCATATATTTAATTGGTTTGAAAACAAAAATTTCTCTTAGTTATACATTTCACCTCACTTTATGGATAAATGTGGGTTTTTTGTTATTACAAGATTGTGTTTCATAATGATCACTCAAGATTTTTTACATCAAGCAATTCATCATTGTTTCAAAAGTAATGCAGATGGATCTTATTTCGGTTACATATGATGACCCAACTTTGTTTTGCTTCTGTATAAGATCATTCCGTGAATGTGAACTTATTAACCGTGTTGTATGCAATCTAGAAATGAGGCACTTCTATGGAAGAGTATAAACACTGAAGTTACCCATCCCTGAATCATTAGATGTCCTGAATCTAGTTTGACCATAAAAACTTAAGTTCTATGGAAATCTGTTCCTTCAAATAAGTGAATAGGAATCATGCTTCAGCACACGCAAAGTCAGTCAACAGATGTAAATCAAACAATATATTTCCAGTTAACTCCAGTCGTTCTAAATAACTGGAATTCCAAAGAATGCTTCATATAAGTTATGATAAACTATGACATACGGATTATGTAATGCTTGATGAATTGAGAAAAGAGACAAAATACTGAAGTAGTATAACTGGAAGGTCATTGCGATAAAGGAACACAAACTGGTACAGTAGTAAGTCATCAATTGTGTGTTCGTAGATAACCCAAACTATTGAATATTTATAAGTAATGTAATGTAGCGTACCAAGAGAGTAGTTGTAGAAGCCATTCAGTCGAACTGATAAACATGTTTAGCATTCTCCGTGTTATGTCCACAACTAACCAATCAAATCGTGGTTTAAGCGCTCACCACGTGATTCGGTGTGATGTGTCTGTAAGCTATGTCCCTTGCATGTGACCTACCAATTGAAAGACACTATAATCCTATTGTATTAATAGGTGTCGTAATATTGTAAAATTAATAATTAGCTATGACCGGACTATAATGTGAACGGAGTAACATAATCAAAATTTTTATTTCGTGACGATTGTACAGCCTGATAATAAATTCGTTGAACTTCGTGCTTTTGTTGATTCTGTTTAGGCCAGACTGGACAAATATACATGATACTATCTGTTGCACTTGAAGGTTACGTATTTGGGTTTATGCTGGCAGTCATTCTCATTTTTGCCATGACTGGATCAAAGGTAGAATTAAGTCAGTGTGAACATCGATCAGTATAGTCTCGTAAATATATGGTTAAATATTGCACCATCAAATTATACGAGTTTAATCGTTAAATGACTATGTAAATCATATAAAACGTTGTACATGCATATACCATTTCGATTTATTTTGAGGTTCAAATAAATTCTTAGCACCGATCTTTATTTTCTTAATACACGTCGTTAGATTCGCGGTCTACAATATTAAGTACGAATCAGTTAGGTATATCTGCAGAAATATCCGTGACATAATAACAATTGTCATCATATATTCTCTGAATTACTAACCATTTAATCTTATTACACAAGAATAAGTATTTTACCTTTCGAATTTCTCAGGAGGTTCTGATTGTTGGTGGTGTTGGTTGTAACCTGCGTCTACAGGAGATGATGAACTGTATGGCGGAAGAGCGTGGTGCTAAATTATTCGCAACTGATGAACGATTTTGTATTGATAATGGTGCTATGATAGCGCACACTGGATGCCTAATGTTTGATTCTGGTTTAACTTTTCCTCTGAAAGACTCCATTGTCTCTCAGCGCTATCGTACAGATGCTGTCGATGCAGTTTGGCGTGATGAATAACATCTCCATATGTACATATTTTTAAATATACTGTTATTCTGACAATCCAGTATTTTTTCATGTAAACTCTTTACTTAGTTGTGCATACTATTGCTAGATAGGTAAATAGGCAGGCACATAAATAAACCGATCATTCATTGTCTCTTGAGGTACGCTCATCTTTTTATTCATGAATTGTTATTACTTGCTTCTGGAATGAAAATTGAGTTTAGTTTTTTGGTAAGTAAGGTGCAAGTCGTTAAGTGTCAAGTTGTTTTTAATCTAACTGCTAAAAGCAACTAAGCGTATGGTAAAAAAGCGGTTGAAGTTATTGGAGAAAATAAATTAGTATGAGAGAAATAAACGACTTTTTTGATTACTAAATAAAGTAGGGTTAGATTATCACTTATCTAGCAGTGAATATTCATGTTAATGATACTTGAAACGAACGGGCTTCGCAAATAACTCTTGTAGAATTCGTATTCACATAGTTATTTAGTCATAAATGTGGTTTCAAAAGTATGAGGCTTTTCACATATTTATTTGGGAGTGTTTTTCTCTCGCTTTAACCCTTTGTTATCCTCGTAGTGATTTCGACGCTCGTATAACTTTGTTTTACCTTCCAGGACACATGGGTATCCGAGGGTTGTGGACATACATTCAAAGTAACAGTGAAAACTTTGCCCCTTATGAGTTGCATAACCAGCCTTTGATTATTGATGCCGAAAACTTTGCTTCTCTTTGTTATCGTCAAGCTGCTTTACGATGTGAATATGGTGGGGAGTATTTGGCATTCAAATGTTATGTCCACTCATTTCTGAGACAATTTCGTATCTGTCGTGTGGATCCAGTATTCGTTTTCGATGGTTGTCATCCTAAAGAGGTATATCTTCATGATCAAAATCCTTTTATTTTCTAACTGCTCACATATTTTTTCACCTCACTTCAATCGTCAGGCATTCGTTTAAAATAAGAATATGGTAATATTATGTAGTATGTATTTTATCCCTGTCGTACATAATATCATTCTTCATGTAAACAGGTGTCACATTATAGAAGAGATAAGTATATAACTTGACTGCATAATTAAGGATGAGTTTACTGCGCAACAGTTCACTCCTTCCTATAATATAGATGTGAAACGTGGCCAGTAAGAATAGAGGACATTCGTATGTTACTGGTATTCGATCATTGGTGTCTTCTAAACATTGCTCATATATCCTGGGATAAGTCGAGTAAGCAGTGCTGTTGTTAGGAAAAGGGTACTAGTTAAGGATGGTAGAGCAATTGATGAAGTAGTGAAACTTCATCAGTTGAGGTAGTTAAAACATGTGTTACGTGTGCCCAACCACCCAGTGCCTCAACAAGCAGTCTTCTATGGTGTAGGATTAGGGTGGAAGAAAACTAGGTGCGGCTAGACCAAAACGTGGCACATCCATAAAGTCACTGACAAGTGGACTGAGTCTTGTCAGTCGGTGTAGACTACCTGGTTAAAGACCGTGAATGACATGTCTCGAAATCGTTTGCGACGGCGCAGGTGCATTCAGTTGTGTCTCTGTGCTAATGTGGTATGGCAACTTGAACCAATGTACGTACATACGATGTTGTACGTTGTAGCTGACTAACTCACTGCATAATTAATTACATAGTCAGAAAATATTTTCAAGCGATATCGTCTGTTTATAGAACGTCCATTTGGCTGAATGTGAAGAGCTTCACCAACCATTTCATGTTTTCGGTATTTCGCAACCAGGTACAGAGCGTAATGTTTCGTATTGAGACGAATTACAAGCGAAAACCTATATAAATCAAAATATTCATACGGTCTCACTTATACCTAGAAATCTCGCATGAGAATAATTTACATACTTAACATGAGATTTAGCAGTTACTTAGTGTTATTCGAGCTTTTATACTTAGTAATTAATGTTTTAATACCTCTCCAGATATCATCCATCATATGATCGTTATCCCTTTGTTTATCAGTATATTTCCTTGGCTGATAATAAAGTGTTTACAATCAAATGTAATGGATAAATAAAGCTCAAAGACTAAAGATTTTGGGCTATATATGTATTTCAAGTTCGTAACATAAAATGACTCATTTAATGAACTATGGAATTTTTCTTTGTTTTCCTAAGGGATCGAAATTGGATACTTTGTTGAAGCGAAACATTAATAGGTGTAAAAATCTCTCATCAGCTCTACTGAATGTTAACTCAGTTTCTAATCCAGGTAGATCAAATTTGAAGATCAATATAATTCCACCGCTTTGTGGGCATGTCCTTGTGGAAATTCTGCGGGAATCTTCAGTTCGATATATAGCATGCGAACGTGAAGCTGATATTAATGTAGCAGAACTAGGTATTTATCTTCAATGTCCTGTTACTAGTGGGGATTCTGATTTTTATATTTATAGACCAATCGATAATAATCAAGTTTATAAATTTATCCCATTTTCATCTCTTGTACTTGATTCTAGACAGAAATTCCCCCCTTGTTCTGTTTGTAAGCTCAATGGTACTCAATGTTATTTTATACCATGTACAGTTCTTAGTGATTCAGGACCGTTTTACAAACTCAAGTATCCTATGCTACCACTTTTCGCCATTCTCGTTGGTAATGACATGACATCAAACATTCGTCTTCCAACTACCATCGATTCTCTAATCCGTACTTCTGACCTGCAGAACACGTCCTACTATCAAAGACGTATCCATGCCATATTTAACTGGCTCTTATCTTTCCGTGACATTAAACAACCTGTGTCATTAATTCTATCGCTTTACAGCCAAAACGAAAGGGATGGCATTGAGGAGACAATGCTTCTGGGGATTTCGGGTTATTTTTTGAATACTTCAGGCAAGGACCTGGCTCAGATATTAGGCTTCCCAACTAAAAACAATGTTTCATTAAGCGTCCCACCGTCAAGCGAACTGGGGAACCCGGATATTCAAAATTACACAAATTCATGGCGTTCTTACTTCGGTTCTTTTAAATTTTCGAAACCTGTATTGGAGCGAAATACAGATCAAGATAGTATATTTCATAATTGGCCGAAAGAATTGGTTAGGCGATTTCGATTTTTGGAATTAGTCCCAGGTATATTGGATCGTATGTATGTACGAAATGGTGTTGTTACTCGCATAGTAGTGGAGGATATACAGAGTTCTAATTCAATTGACGAATGTATGTCTAAAATGGACAGTGTTTTAGATGGACTTATATATGGCCTTGAACACCACCTACGCACCACCATAAAATTATGTGGAGTGGAGAATGATAGTGTTACTGTGTACAGAATAAGTTCAAATGGTCAGTTGACAAAGACTTTGGTCTCTGTGAAACCTATAAAACCCGTTTGTGCTGAAACACCTGAATCATCTTTCTTATCATTTTTCTCACAGTTTTTTAATGTGAATTTGGAAAGAGATTTTAAGCCTGTTGAAATACAGGGTTTAGGTGTTTTATTAGTTCTGTGGTTCAGATTTTCTTCTCATGCTCAAAACGTAGCTAGAAACATTCAAACATCACCAGTTGGACTTGCGTTATCATGTTGTGCAGTCGCTGTCAACTCAAACTGTGAATTTAGTAGAAATCGTACTGTTGCAGATTTTGTGAGCTCTGTTTGTACTCATCTCAATAAGTGTGCTAATTTAGCAAAATCAATTTATTGCCAAAAGCATTCACCTTCTTTTTGTATCGAGGATGTTCACCAACTTAATGAATTGCAAAGTATGGCTGCTAGATTAAATCATTTAGTTGCACTTGTTGAAGTACTTTGTCCGTTTTATGCATCAAATATAGAAGAAGTTGATCCTTCGCGCTTAAGAAATCCTTTCATAGGCTTTTTTCCACTTTGGACGTTATTTGCCAGTGGACATCTTTCATATTGGATTAGTCGGATTCTACAAAGTGTTGATCCATCGGAGCGTTTCCATATGATCGTAAACGATTGGCTTCCGAAATTGCTTATAGAAACGGATTCTTTTAGAGAACGACAGAACTGCGCTAAAAATGATTTTACTAAACTTTTCAACCTAATTAATAAGTTGAGTTGATAGAATTTGTAATTTCTTTGATCTTCTCTGATATTCCTTATTTCTGATAGATTTTTATTTGTAATAGTTGTCATCTCACTCATATATAGATGAATAACATTTGCACGATTTATTTTTAAACTGTTCACATCATGTTATCTCCTAACTTACATACTCGCACCCTTATTTGTTTAATAATTATAATCATCCACATATTTTTATACATACTTCATTATTTTGTGCTGAGTTTTTGTTTTGACAAAAGTAGTAAGGATGTAAACAAGACTCAGTTTCTAGGAACGTTTAATTGACAATGTAAAAACTACCTCCACAACTATTTGGATCCAATTACTTACCGTTCACAGTGAAACAGCGGCTTTCCTATGAAAAGCCTAAACACGTGTTTTGAAGGTGTTGTGTTTGTTCATCTAGATGATTGCTTTGAAGTATGTTTTGATGTTGTCTAGAGGGATAATGCAGACCTCATAACTAGGTCATTTATCTTCACACCTCCGAAATCTTCATTTTAAGCTACTAATACTCACCAAAATAACCGTCAATGTTTGCTTCTAAGATAGTGAATAGTACAGTCAGCATAATATGGATTTTGTTTGCTTAGGTGATTCACCTTGCAAGTTATGATTGATACGATTACAGGTTGAAAATTTTCTCTGGGTGGAATGTAGCTTCAACTACTTGGTTCCACGAATGCCACGTGGTCAACTCGTTTAGTTTTATGTGAATCATTTCATCCCAGTTTTTCGTTTTCATATTCATAACTATTCAAATGTCAGTTTAAAGGAAACCTCAGTAGGAAGTAAAAAAAAACAAATGGCTTTTCGCAATGATTTCTGGATCAATATATTTTTCTCGCATATACGAAGATGATTAGGATGATTTAGCGTCTAATGCAGCTCCAACTTGTACGGTACGTTGTTTAACCATTAGGAAAAGGATATTTGTAGTGAGAAATTGAAAAACGTAAGTTATTTCATGTAAGTTGACAAATGGAAGTGATTGTTAGATACCTGCCATTTAAGACTCACCGCATCTATGTTCAAAAGAGGAACTTAGCCTTACCCAGCGAGTAAAGTCCACCTAACATTTCGCACCATACGATGCAGCTACTTCAGGTGTATAGTTTGTGTCGAGAGAGTAAGCGTGATCTTGAACAGAATAAAAATACTCGGTGCCCTAAGTAATATGAAGAATATTCGAGGGATACACTCATCATTAAGATGACTCTGTGTATACCCGATAGATACAGTACTAATAACATTTTTTCAGAGAGCAGCTTGTTTATTTTAGTGACTAACATAACATAGCAGGTCGAGAACAGAAGTGTTAGTACAAGTCGTTCACACTCCTATCAATGCTGACCTTAATAGTTCCACTAACGATGACTGGGCTTTAGTTTTTGTGGGTACCCGGAGCGATGTTTTTTTGCCAGGTCAGAATCGATTATGACTGACATCAATGCAATTATTCAAGACAACTTAACACTGGAAGTAGTACAAATATCAATACCCTGAGAGCCATAGGCAGCTTATTCGATGCTCGGGTTTGGTCGGAGAACTAACAGTTCGCTAAGTTAAGCAGATTTTTGGCCCTTGCATTGTATGTGAATCGTCTGCACTCCTGAATTGCCAAGGCTAGATTAACTGAAGTGGGTTAAGGTATACAGGTATGTACCACTGATCTGCAGTTTATGTTTCTTAAGATTATGAACTAATCGAATAGTGAGCGAGATGCGCAATCTAGCGTACTCTGGTTTCGTCGTAAACTTACTCATATCGTATGCATTTTTGGATCGAGTATTCATGGTCACATGTGCACGGAACACATTTTCCATTTAGCTGTTTTTCCTTTAGAATAAATCGGCGCAAGTTCTCGACACACAAACAGTAAGTTAATTACGAAGGAATTTTCAATCCTAGGGCAGAACTAGCGCTCCTAGACTGGATCCCATTAGATAGTCGCTTTGCTCCGTCCGACTAAACGGGACAGTAAGGACTCGAAAAGATAGGGACAATCGCCGTTGCCTCTTCGTCGTATCTGCTTACGCTCCCACTGACTACAGTTCAGACGAGGTGAAAGATGAGTTTTATAGAAAGCTTTCGGACCTCATCCAAAAAGTTAGGCACTCTGATATAGTAATAATGGCTAATGACTTTCATGCTCAAGTAGGTAGACTTAGTGCAAAGGAAAGACACCTGGGTGGATGTTATGGTGTCGCGGCTCAGAGAACAGACAATGGCATACCAAACTATTGTTCAAAAACTCATTTCATTTCCATAGATATTTCATGTCATTTGAAATACACAGCAAAACATTTCCTGAATATAAATATCATCGACATTCTGGTTTATTAATTCATAGTTTAAAACCTCTGGTGCTCCATGCTTTTAGGTTTGCTGTGATCAAACAATACTTACCGATGGTTGATCAAGCTGGTTTGGATATATGGACCTTGGAATCTGAGATTCAACTTTTTCACGCGATATTGATTCGTAAAACTGTTGGCGCAGATGGCCACTTTCAGATGATATATGTGTCCAATCTTGTAAACTCCTTTCTGAGTGATACAATTAGTACAGATGAGATTTGGAAAAAACTAGGATCAATATACAATATGGAAGAGCTGGTAATTAAACTTTTATCTCACTGCAGCATATTCATCTAGCATGACTCTGAAATTAATCCGTTTCAAGCAAAGATGAAAGAATTCAACCTTCCAGAGGAGTGTAATGTCTCCACATATATTCCAGTTCTCTTACATCTAACTTGGTTAAGCCCTTTCGATTAATTGATTTAGCCAAGCCATTTGTATAGCAACAACTCATATGTACCATTGGTATTTTTTATTATCCGGTTTGTATGAGCTTATACGACTGAGCATTGTTTACGCCTACGCGATTATTCATTCTCTTCTCTTTAATGGTAATCTGTTAATTTTCCCATGAACTCACATGATTTGTATCGCTTGCTTTTGACCTTGTCACTCATTCGTCGCTTTTGTTCATGTGTGTGCATACCTATTTCGCTTGTCATGTGTCTGTCTTATTTATGCCTCACTATATATTCTTAGTCATGCTCCATCTCTTTGAGTTGGCTCTTACCCTTTTCCAATCCGCTTCGACATGTGATGAGTCCGGAATAAACGTATCCATCAATACCAGTTCACCTTCTGATTTATAAACCGAGCTTGAGAACACGCAGTTATCCGGCACACTACAGGAGTATGACTCTTTAAAATCTCTAAAGTATCCTCGTGTTGCGGCACAAAGTGGCATATCTGTTCCTCGATCACCTCGCACTGGTAATTTAATACTAAAGTTTGCCGTTTTGCTGTTCACTTAACAAATATTGTTTCTACCATTTTCTTATACATATCGTTGTGATATTTAGAGTAGGTGATACAAAACTGCCGTTCTAGTTATCTACAGATGCAGAAGTACTAAAAATATATCCTTGTTTTAAGGATTATTTCACCTTTATTCAAGTTATTATATCCATTCGTAATTACAGAACTTGGTTTTGAAATAGTGTTCATGTGGCACATGGTAATGGCCTACTAAATAACTATCCGTTGGTAAATAAGGTATATTCCCGTCTTGGTTTCTGATTCGAAACATTGTAAAAAAGATTAATTACTGTACCTTATTCATGGTAAGAACTTTTCCATTATCCATAGTGTACACTATTTCTCTGTAATAAGTGTTTCTGTGAAATTCTCTTTTAGATTCCTCTGGTCAAAAACGAACGAGAAAGTCTTTGCGATCAGTCGACTCAAACTCAGCTGCCAGCAACGTAGTCCCTTCAACTAACTCATCGGTTAATACAATCGTTAGTTCTGTCACTTCACGAGAAAAAAGACGGTGATTCGTGTTTTCACATTGAATACGTGATTTTTTTTGTATCATTTACAGAATTTTTTGCAATAAATGTTTGTATCTTATCGATTGTTTTGGTTTTCTCTCTCCTGTAATAATTGTGCACAAGTTGAATTTTTCCACTAAAATGTCGTTTTTGAGTAGAATATGGTTATGTCTAGCAACATATTTAACATGATTTTAAAATGATCACTTGTCGTAATCGCTTCCATATGTAATACTTATAATTCATAACGTATTTAAAATATGTATCTAGTAAATTCAACATCCTAGTGTTTACTAAGATAAATCATAACATGGTTAAATAGCAGATTACCCTATTTGCGTGTGAGATCACACATCCTGAAGCCAGTTACACGTAAACACTTCAAGTGGATAATTGATGCTGTAGTGTGTATCATCTGGTGTACATCACTTACTGTACAATCATGCGTGTTGTGCCGAATACAGCGGATTTCCTTAAGTTTATTCCTTAAGGAACCAAAGCGGATAACCTGGAGTTTCTTATTGCAAATTTCATCAAGATTCTTTGCCTAAGTAAGTATTCCCTTAATTGGGTTTTTCGTGGTTCATTAGTTTCTAGAGTTGTTTCGAATGGTTCACTGCCTCAAGCTGTCCAAGCTACATCCACATATTTAAATCTCAAGCAATCAGCCTTTGTACAATAAGTATATACTTCATACCCAATAATGTGTTCGAAGCACCGGACACTCGCTTTTCGCCCTCTCAATTTCGTAAACCACACGATGCTACGAGGAAGTAATGAATAATACTTCTCTGACAATGGTTACACATGTGGAAGTATTTTATAAGTGAGCTTTCCCCATTCTCGACCGTACCAGGGCATTCGGGGACCACGACCACACATATAACTGGTTAATTATTGGCTTTCGCTCCATGTGTAATGAAAATCCGCACTGTATCTATTTTTTGTTTTTAATCTCGGTAGTGTTTAGTCCCATTTTCTAGTCTAGATTCTTTTAGTGCGATTATCTCATTGGTTATTTTTCTATTGATTAGTCAAACATATCACTGTCATGAATGTCACTTAATGTGATTAAAAAATTCGGTAACATTAAAACTTTTTATTTTGGCGTTTCAGAAATAATGACTATCGTATTAGGCATCGAAGGTAGTGCCAACAAATTGGGCGTCGGAATAGTTCGTGATGGATCAGTGCTTGCGAATCCTAGAGTAACATACATCACTCCACCTGGTGAAGGTTTCCAGCCAACAGAAACAGCCAAATTTCATCGGTCTCACATTATTGAACTTGTTCAGAAAGCCATTAACGAGGCGAAAGTTGACCCTTGCGAATTGGATGCAGTTGCTTACACTAAGGTTTGTTTGGACAAATTTACCCGACTGTACGTGATAATATTTTGTAGTAGTTTTGATTCTGATTCTTTGTGTCACTATAATTCCGAGGGAAATTATAATCATCTTAGTGTAACTTCATTTCGAGATATTGATTTTTACTTTATTTTTAAACAAATATTTTTACAAATAGGAACCAAAATAGGAAAATAAGTTTATTGTGGAGTAGGTGTAAATGAATGAGAATAAGTGCATGAGGGTAGTATATACTGGGAAAAGCAGTTCAGTAAAAAAATACATCCAGAAAGAATCTTCTCAATTAAAGAAGTTCCTCTCACTCTTATAATGTGTGTCAAAGAAAATCACAGTAGTATTTCTGTAGTATTTTATTATAAACCGTATTTGGATAACGTTACAAACCACTAAGTTTTACTATTTCTCTGATCCCAACCAGGGAGTCGTGATATGGTAACAGATGAGAATCTTGTACAGCTTTCTTTTTGCATTGGCACCGTATCACAAAATAACCACTTTTCTGGTTTTTTCTAAATAATTCCATTGTCAGTCCATAATGTACGATGCAGAATTCTGTAAAGTAGCTTTCGTAAAACATGTCAAAGTCACTGAGACCTGTGTGTTAAGGTTGGAACACTGATTGAATTATCATCACTATGTCCAAACCTCCTAATTACTTACTTGTTGTTGCCACTGAATATCAGCGATTCCTTGGAGTCGATGCTGATCAAACACAACTAGTTGTCTAAGATCTTCAATTGGGAGAGACAAGGTTCCAAGAGCATAAGGCAAAACTGCTCTCACTAACGCGTACTAGACCCAAGATATCTATGTATATTTAGATTTTCCTCAACACCAATTCTGCTTTCCAAGACGGTAATGATAGCTTCAGCCGCATTAGTGTACGCTTCCCATTCAGTCAGTGAGCTGCAGGCTTCCAATTAGAAAGACAGAAGGCCAGATGGGCGATCCTAAGCACTTTCTAATGTTCTGATTGTGCGCCACATCTATTCCAAATGGTTTCAGTGGTCGTGATGTAAATTACAGCCAATAGAATCACTTCTGTCAATCCTATGTAATCCAAAGGACAAAATGACAAAAGAAGAAAAACCAAATATCATCTACAAATTAAACTGCTCAGACTATGGAAAACACTACATAAGACAGAGTGGACGTCCTCTTCAGCCTCATCTGTGTGAACATCAATTAACAGTCAAACGTCATGACATTTCTTCCCTTATATCAATACATATGGACATACGTTCGATTGGAATAATGTTGAAATACTGGATAAAGAGAGCACTACGAACACTGGAGAATTTTTAGAAACTTGGCACTCAAGTCAATCAGCAATCAACAAACACATTGACATTGATCTAATTTGTCAACCAATTGGAAAAGTCATAGAAGATAGGATCAAGAAACAGATCGAAGGGGTATTCAATCAAAATAACGGTACAGACAACGACAGGTTTAAGGTCAATAACAACCAATCAAGACCGAGTTCAATAGATTAAGTTGCAAGCCATGGAGAAATTCGCATACATCACTTCACAGTTTGTGCTGATGATGTTCAGAAGAACGATGAAAGCTCCACAACTAAAAGATCCAGCTCAGAGAACAAAGCTTCATCACAATCATCCACTTGAGCTACGAATTTTCTCCACCATCTCACCACATATTAATCTTTATAATTTTCCTATACGAATTGACTAAATCATTTTGTGAAACCAACACGGCATTTTGTACTTTGTAAATGGAATCCTGGAATAACTGTATTATCAGTCGTTTACTTGTGCTTTGTGTTGTAAGATATATCACAATATGCACTATGGTGGTGATTCTTCAGTCATGAGTGCGTACATTATACGAACATTTGTCTTTTTGTCCTAGTGGGTTTATTCATAAAGTAACATATGTTTGAAAGTATACTAGTTTACTTTCATTTTTAAACAATTACGTTGCCTGACAAGTTCTCGACATTTTGTGTGAATTACTGCTAAAGTCTCTATGGTCATCTTTGTATGATGCTTAAATTAGATTCTAATCTCTTGAAACGATAACACTTTTGTTAGCCAACTGTAATCTCACTAACTTGGGTAATTTAATAAATAAAGATAATAATTAGTCGTATGTACGATATAACCGGTACTCCTAGTCTATATTTGTGTTAATAATTCGAAGCTGTTTACTGCTTGGGATGCACCGCATTTTCTCAGGTCATTGAAGTAGTTAGAATTCACTTGTTCCAGAATGCAAACTGTCTTAGTGTTATAAAGCTGTTCAGCCCCATATTTTTCTTGAAACGTTATTCAGTTTGTTATTGATGAATGACTCATCAACATTCCATAAATGTTATTTGTGATCTTGTTGCTACATAGATTGCGAGAATGATTGTCAATCCTTTTTGTGCGTAACTGCTATACACTCACATTATGTGTCATGCGCAAGCTATACATCATGCTTTCAGTTTCTCTGATGTTCTACTAAAATTATCACTCAAATTACCTATTTTTTTAAGGCTTATTTCTTTTGTTATCTTAATATGAAAGTAAGACAAATATACCGACCAATAGCTTTCATTCATTACAATCGTTTACCCTAACAGTGCTTATCAAAATATTTTTGTTATTACTGTGGTTACTTTGATCTATTGTAATTATAATATAAGGTTTTCGTTGAATAGACTTGTCTTAATAAAGATGCTGGTTTATTGATTGCGACTTTCAACTTTCAACCAAGGCCCAGGTTCAAGCCCCATCCTACCTACTTCGATTTTGACACCCGGCTGGTGTCACTGGCCTTCATACACAAGGTGTGAGGCTGTAAACTAAATATAAAAATGTGTACTTCATCAGTCACATCACTATTACATTTAGCAGCACTTGTTGTCAGTGTTTGTTACAAAAGTTGTAATTTTTAATGATTCCTGTTGGTTAGCTCAAGTGAATGATTACTGTTGTATAATTCAGTTTATTTCGGTAAGCACTTCGAAGATCAAGATTTCTTGAATTAATAAGTTTGTTCTGTAACAGTAATACTGTCATCACTTACTCTAACTTTCAGTGAGCATGTAAATTTCACTCATCCACTGACTATCTACAGAAATCACTAAACCTTCATTGACATTTGATTGTACTTTGTTGGATTATGTGTTAAAGTTTCTAATTTAACATGCAAGTCACCCTCATTACTTCCTTACTAAAATTATTATTGAAATGTCAGCATGTCTGACTTAAAACGTGACTTACTAGTAAAAATGTTTTATATATTTGAGATTATTATCGTTCTTCTTAATGCTTCTTGTTATGTTCTAATAATTTAAGTGTACATATACTGTTATAAAATTCAGTTTAGTTCAGAAAAAATGTTCAGGATTGAAATTGTTTCAACAACCAGTCTCATTTCCATATTTATATATATTTATTATTAATATTATTATCCACATAGATGTTTCAGGGATATTCATTCAGCAGTTCATCTACTGATTATATGCGAATATTATTAATTTTTCGTGGCAACGAAATAATACCGATAGTGCTTCTTCATCACTAATCATATACATAGTTCCATATCTTTGGATAGTTTAAATTACAAGGTCCCACCACTAACACATCTAATTATACTTTAGTGATTAATTTCTTGTTGCAATCGTTAGACTAGGACAATTGTAATTATAAGCTATTGCATTAATTTAGGAAATATTTTCAATTTAATGATTTGTACACTTACAAATCACCAAACATAACACTCAGTCAAAGCTGAATAGACTGTATTGGATCTTGGTGATTAGATATAGTTAACAACTAATTGTATAATTTCATTAGAGTACAAAATTGTTATATCCGAATGAAGATTGAGGTAGAAACTTATGCGACCAATTTATGAACTAAAGATGTATGTAATCTGGTTGTATAATTATTAATTAACTAGGCTATCAGGTATGTATATGTATATATCCCTTTTATCGTAAGCTTTCTATTAACTCACGAGTTATTACCATACTATCTCCCCTACTCACAGCCGCCTCTAGCCTATTCATGTATAGCTGTTAATTTCCGTTTGTTGGTGCAATATGGTCTGGTTTTGTGTGTATATGAAGGAGTATCTGAAATATAGTAATGAATTTTGGAATGGTTGTCGTTGGTCTTCGTTCTTTCTTGTTGATTGAGCTAGGTAATACTGGGCCTTCCTTCAAGCATAGAGTAGCGAGTCTCGTGCTTGTTACATATTGGTTACTGAAATGTCTTCTGTTTCGGCTCATGTAAATGACACAATAAAAATGTGTCCGCTGGCGTCCCTGGGTAATACGTAAATCAATCACCGTCCCTATTGTGCTTATTATTATGTACATATATTTTTATAAAATCCCATTTCCGTTTTCAGGGTCCTGGTATGGGTGCTCCTCTTCTCACTGTTGCAGTTGTTGCTCGTACTCTTGCTCAATTATGGAATAAACCTTTGATTGGAGTTAATCATTGCATAGCACACATTGAAATGGGTCGTCTTATCACTGGTGCAAAATCGCCCATCATATTGTATGTCAGCGGTGGTAATACACAAATTATTGCTTTTGTTTCTGGGCGTTATCGAATTTTCGGAGAAACGATCGATATAACATTGGGAAATTGTTTTGATAGGTTGGTTTATGCTATTAAATTAAACCTATCTAACTTGTAACATACTACTTATCAATCATCACTTTTCCAAACAAACCTTAATCGAAGTTCTATGTCTTGAATACTTTCTGTTGTATTCTGTATTTTGGGATTATTTAGTATTAATATGCCAATTCTTATAAATTAAGGAAACACTGTTTTGCAAACCTCGCTAATTACTCCTTTGGTGTGTTTCAATGAGTTTGACATTTTTACTACTTCCAAAAGTGATTCATCTGTTTCTTTCTCATAATTTCCGTCTCTCAAAGTTCAAGAATTAATTTTTTATTACAAGTTACAGCCAAGTATTACGCAGTCGAAACCTTGCTTAGGTTGTAGTGAGAAGTTTATCGGTCAGTACTGAGCAACGAAATGTAGTCAGGTGGTGGATCCCAGCGAATCTTAGACATCATAAATGTTGTTTATCGTACTGATCATGGAAGAATGGAAGTTGGATGCAATATTGGTTATGCTACTTATTGCAGCTAGTGAAGTAGCTTGATAGGAAATTCATTTGAAAGACGTCCCTTCACTCAATTTTATTATTAAATTAGTTTGAGAATACAAAAATGTCTAAGCCTGCCAAGATTAAACCTGGCATATTTATGATTAGGTAATCTGAGTTTTATTCCTATTAGTATATGTGTAGGCTTCGGGATAAGTAATTGAGCGATATATGGTAAAAATGATCCACTCAGTACGTGTATGTTTTTGTAAAACCATCTTAACTAGGTTGCAAATGTCACACGGTTTGTCTCAGTTTTTGGACAAATTAGATAACTTTTTCTGCCCGAGTCATTTTTCACTCATCTTTCGACCTTGTTATTTTTTCGCTTATAACCTTGGCTCAGTCGCCTCCACTTCGTTTCAACTTGTCTTCACGCTAATGTCTGCTTGCGTGAACGATCTCATTAAAATAAATTCATCCGCAAAACCGTATTCGGCTTCTTATTATCACTATCACACAAACGGGGTCCTCCTATGTATGACATACGGAATTTGAAGGGGAGATTTATTCCATAACCTACTTGACTCTTCGTCCAAACTGGATTCAGATCGCGGGCCACTTAAGGGGTGAGCCCCACTTCGAATTCAACGCAGTTACTAAGAGTTATTAAGCGTTTCGTCTAACTCGTTTTCAGTCAGAGAAAACTTAGACTATTTTTATCTTCGAAGTTTTAATTAGATATGAGATGCACATTGTAAATTTCCAATTCTTCAGAGGTGTTAGTGTCTGTTTTGTAGTTCAAAATGTCTTTGGCACAATTCAGGATATCACGAGAAAGAGAGGACTCCACTACAAAATGCACCTCAAGCGACGCGATCTAATTTGTAAACAGTACTATATCAAGTTATGTCTTATATTCAAAGCAACAGGCATAAGTTCATAGTAGACTATAAAAGTGCGGGTTTTCGGATCATTTTGTATAAAATACGCAATATACAGAAACAGTGAGGGTTAGTTTTTATTAAAGTCATGAATCGACCAATGTTAGACTACCATTTTAACTCTGGACACTAAACTCTGGCACCAAACGACCATTTTACCTAGTATGGAACTCATTAACAGCCCTCTCTGACGAACACCTAACCTCTAGATCACTAAGCCAGCATCTGACAGTGTTAATGTCTAAGTTTGATCAATCTTTGGTATCGCACGTACTCATCCAATGTCTTTGGTGGTCGACAGCTATACATTCGACTCATTTGAACTCCACTGGTCATGGCTTCTAACTAGGACTCTGAGGATTTCCTCTCGAAGCTAGTCACTAGTCAGCAGATGATAATTTTCATTATAGTTCTGTGGCGATCGTTGAGCTTCATTGAAATCATGAATCGAACAATGTTAGACCACCTTCAGAAACCTGGAAGCACTGGACAGCCGTTTCACCTAAGTATGGGACTCATCAGCAGTGCATATCCACAATCCATGCTTGCGGGGATCGAAGTTAGACATTAATATTGTCAGATGTCAGCTTTTTGGTAAAGGGATGAGGGTTCGCGCTCAAAACCGAAGGTCCTGGGTCTGACTCCCGCACTCAGGGGTTGTGAATACACACTTCTGATGAGTTCCATACTACGATGAATCAGCCGTCCGGTGCTTCCACGTTTCTAATGGTGGTCTAAAATCAATTGATTTATTATTTCGATGAAACTCAACAATCTCCATAACTTTATCATAAAAGTACTCTAGTTTTTCGAAATTATGTTGATGATTTGACGTCATGACGATTTGAGACGTTTTTAACTAATTATATTGGTATGGTCCTGTGGAAGGTTATTTTAGCAGTTGACCATAATAATAATTTCTATTAATATGGTAACCATGATATCTCTTTTTCCATTAGTGGCAATGGTCATAACTTTTGTCTTTAGTAAAAATCAGTATTTTTTCTGATTGACACTTGTTTCATAAAAAATCGATTTATTTTCTCTTGTAAAGGTGAAACTGTTTGCTTAACAAATTACTTTTAAATTTTTTTGGCCTATCGCTTGAAAAATAATACACTAACAGCTGTCCGAACGCCTACGAACGCAATTTTCAGACTCTGGATACGAGCCCCGCTGGTGCGGCATGCCAATCCGATAGACAAACTTGGCACGTCAACTCGAGCAGCAAACCTGGCGCGTTACTACTGGTACAGTTCAACGTAGAAGACTATCGGTGACAACTCGAGCTTCATTGGTCGCTTCCTGTTCGTCAACCCTTCCGCGCTAAAACCAAATGTTGGCCGACCAGCCCCCCGTCAAACGTAGCCGCTATGTATCGAAAGTGTAAACCCTTTCTAGGCGGGGGCTGCTGTAGTGGAACGCTTCTACGAAGAAAATGCGATTTTTGAAATGTGAACATTATTGTATTCGCTGTGTTTAATTGTACCAAAAACACTTCTTCGACTTCTTGCGCGCAACGTTCTCTTCGCGTTGCCGCCATGTTTCTTTATTTGCTGCTCCCTATGTAACGCCAACGTTCTCCTTTAATAAACCACTGAACTATGGATTTATTTTGTTCTCCTTTTTATCACGCAACCATATGGAAAATTTAGTGGTGGGCATAGTCAAGCTGGTTTCCGGACTCGCTCACTAAAATGTAAACAAGACTCAGTTTCTAGGAACGTTTAATTGACAATGTAAAAACTACCTCCACAACTATTTGGATCCAATTACTTACCGTTCACAGTGAAACAGCGGCTTTCCTATGAAAAGCCTAAACACGTGTTTTGAAGGTGTTGTGTTTGTTCATCTAGATGATTGCTTTGAAGTATGTTTTGATGTTGTCTAGAGGGATAATGCAGACCTCATAACTAGGTCATTTATCTTCACACCTCCGAAATCTTCATTTTAAGCTACTAATACTCACCAAAATAACCGTCAATGTTTGCTTCTAAGATAGTGAATAGTACAGTCAGCATAATATGGATTTTGTTTGCTTAGGTGATTCACCTTGCAAGTTATGATTGATACGATTACAGGTTGAAAATTTTCTCTGGGTGGAATGTAGCTTCAACTACTTGGTTCCACGAATGCCACGTGGTCAACTCGTTTAGTTTTATGTGAATCATTTCATCCCAGTTTTTCGTTTTCATATTCATAACTATTCAAATGTCAGTTTAAAGGAAACCTCAGTAGGAAGTAAAAAAAACAAATGGCTTTTCGCAATGATTTCTGGATCAATATATTTTTCTCGCATATACGAAGATGATTAGGATGATTTAGCGTCTAATGCAGCTCCAACTTGTACGGTACGTTGTTTAACCATTAGGAAAAGGATATTTGTAGTGAGAAATTGAAAAACGTAAGTTATTTCATGTAAGTTGACAAATGGAAGTGATTGTTAGATACCTGCCATTTAAGACTCACCGCATCTATGTTCAAAAGAGGAACTTAGCCTTACCCAGCGAGTAAAGTCCACCTAACATTTCGCACCATACGATGCAGCTACTTCAGGTGTATAGTTTGTGTCGAGAGAGTAAGCGTGATCTTGAACAGAATAAAAATACTCGGTGCCCTAAGTAATATGAAGAATATTCGAGGGATACACTCATCATTAAGATGACTCTGTGTATACCCGATAGATACAGTACTAATAACATTTTTTCAGAGAGCAGCTTGTTTATTTTAGTGACTAACATAACATAGCAGGTCGAGAACAGAAGTGTTAGTACAAGTCGTTCACACTCCTATCAATGCTGACCTTAATAGTTCCACTAACGATGACTGGGCTTTAGTTTTTGTGGGTACCCGGAGCGATGTTTTTTTGCCAGGTCAGAATAGATTATGACTGACATCAATGCAATTATTCAAGACAACTTAACACTGGAAGTAGTACAAATATCAATACCCTGAGAGCCATAGGCAGCTTATTCGATGCTCGGGTTTGGTCGGAGAACTAACAGTTCGCTAAGTTAAGCAGATTTTTGGCCCTTGCATTGTATGTGAATCGTCTGCACTCCTGAATTGCCAAGGCTAGATTAACTGAAGTGGGTTAAGGTATACAGGTATGTACCACTGATCTGCAGTTTATGTTTCTTAAGATTATAAACTAATCGAATAGTGAGCGAGATGCGCAAATCTAGCGTACTCTGGTTTCGTCGTAAACTTACTCATATCGTATGCATTTTTGGATCGAGTATTCATGGTCACATGTGCACGGAACACATTTTCCATTTAGCTGTTTTTCCTTTAGAATAAATCGGCGCAAGTTCTCGACACACAAACAGTAAGTTAATTACGAAGGAATTTTCAATCCTAGGGCAGAACTAGCGCTCCTAGACTGGATCCCATTAGATAGTCGCTTTGCTCCGTCCGACTAAACGGGACAGTAAGGACTCGAAAAGATAGGGACAATCGCCGTTGCCTCTTCGTCGTATCTGCTTACGCTCCCACTGACTACAGTTCAGACGAGGTGAAAGATGAGTTTTACAGAAAGCTTTCGGACCTCATCCAAAAAGTTAGGCACTCTGATATAGTAATAATGGCTAGTGACTTTCATGCTCAAGTAGGTAGACTTAGTGCAAAGGAAAGACACCTGGGTGGATGTTATGGTGTCGTGGCTCAGAGTACAGAAAATGACGACTGCCTGTTGCAAATATGCTCAGATGACCGCCTATTTCTAGCAAACACTAACTTTGAGCATCTCTCGAGACGGCGACCCAGAAAATCACCACGACGCTGGGCCTAACTAGATCATATTTCCATCAGCCACCGATGGAGAGGCTCGATAGATGACTGTCGCTCGTTCTGGGGCAGATGTCTGGATTCAGGTCATGCTATAGTGCGAGCACTTATTGGTTTGCGACTTACTGGACGTTGGAGAGACACCGACAGAAAAACTCAGGACTCTACCTAACGATAGCATAGTGAAGAATATATTTCACGCGCAACTGTAAAGACAGGCGACCATATAAGTGATTCTCTTCAGGAGGCAGCTTGGGATAATATCAAAAATGATGTGGAAACTGCAGCGATATTTGCTAGTAAGGTAAACCGTATGTTTAGGAAGGATCCGTGGGTCTCAGTAGCACCTACCGAACTGGTGGATGCCCAAAATCTTATCCCCTGGGCTGTGAACACGAAGAGCGAAGTCAGTTTAAGGACAGGCTAATAAAAAGCCTACGCAACGACCGCGAACAGTGGTGGGTGCGAAATCAAGAGCGATAGTAAAGGCAATCGGCAACAATAGACAGTCGTTCCGCCATATAATTCAGACCGGTATTAGAAATCCATCTGTAAGTGAGACTATCTCAGAAAGTAATGGGCTTATGATTCATTTTCAACCCAGGAGGTTGGATCAATGGGTAGAACACTAAGGATCGGTTCGACTGGCCTTCAACCACACTCCGGTTGCCCACGATCCCCAGTCATACTGAATGGCAAATAGATATAAGTCCTTCGAGTCTTTACAAAGTTGAGAAAGCTATAGGGAATCTAAAGCGAGGTTGAGCAACGGGAACTGATACGCTTACCTCTGACATTATTAAGGATGGTGGTCCAGTTTCAACAGTTAGGTTGACCGAGATATTAGGTAGAATCTGGGAACTAGGGGTAATACCATCTGACTGGTCCCAATTTACAAGAAAGGACTATTCCTCTTGTGACAATTACAGGGGAATCGGTGTAATTAATATAGTTTCTAAATTGTCAGCCTCGATTATACTTAGACGCCTAACTAGAACTCGTGAAGAGAACAGACTGGTTTCAGAGCCGGACGTGGCTGTATAGACCACATCTTTACACTACGGCAGGTCCTGGAACACAGACACACAATTAGGCGTCCGACAGTAGTTGTCTTCCTGAACCTTAAGGCGGCATTTGAATATGTTTATCATGAGGTTCTGTGGCGATGTCTGTCATTGAAGTACATTAACATTATACAAGCTCTCTACTCGAACACCACGGGTCCGGTTAGAGCCCATAGCGAACCCGTTTCCTAATGGCAGAATTGCTTACTTGGTTATCCTAGGATACACGAGCATTGCTTCGAAGACATCTGTAATCGAATACTAATAACCTAGGAGTATCTTCTACTATTATTGGCCATATTTCACACCCACGTATGATGGAACGAACTGCTGCGCAGTACACCCGTCCTTTGGTAACCAAACGGATAACTCGCCTGCGACATAAGTGACACAAGCTGGTAAACACCAATCGAGCCTTCTGTATCCGTGCTGAGATTTCGTCAGTCACCAGGCCATCGGCACTGATGAGACTCCCGAGAAAAGTGAAGCGGTCTACACGCTCGACTACTTCACTCCCTATCACTAGTTCAGGTGCCGATGAAACCCAATCTTGAAGCAACATTTCGCATTTCGAGGGTGAGAACGGCATTCCGAACATACTTGAATTGTTGCTGAGGGTAGTCAGAAGATTTTGCATTTTGTCAGCGTCTTCACCAAGTAGGACTATGTCATCGGCATATTCTAAGTCAATTAGCGAGCCACCTGGTAAAAGGTCTACTCCTGAAAATTCAGACGAGGATAAGGTTATTTCTAAGAGCATGTCTATGATAAAATTAAACAAGAATGGAGAGAGTGGACGTCCCTGACGGACACCACTCGAAGTAAAGAATTTCGGTGACAGTTCGCCATATGATCTCACTCGACCAGTGGTGTTCAAGTAAAGAGCTTGTATGAGGTTAATGTACTTCTTTGGTACACCTTTCAATGACAGACACTGCCACAGGACCTCACGGTCCACTGAGTAGAATGCCGCCTTAAGGTCCAGGAAAACAACTATTGTAGGACGCCTAAATGTATGTCTGTGTTCCAGGACCTGTCAGATGGGATTGTGTCGTTCCCAGATTCTACCTAAGATCTCAGTCAACCTAGCTGCTAAAATTGGACCACCATTCTTCAATATCTCAGGGGTCAGTCTATCAGGACCTGCAGCTCACCCTCGCTTCAGATTTCCTAACGCTTTCTCAACTTCATAAAGACTAGGAAGGCTGACGTCGATTCGTCATTCAGGATGACTGGAGATCGTGGGTAACCGAAGAGTGGCTCGAGGCCAGTTGAACTGATCCCTAAAGTGTTCTGCCCATCGGTCCAGTCTCCTGGATTGAGAATGGATAATAAGACCATTCTTTTCCGAAATAGTCTCACTCACACTTGGGTTCCTAATACCAGTTTCCTTTATGAGTCCAAATAGTTGCCTACTGTTGCCGACCGCCGCTGCCTTTTCCATCTCTCTCGCTTTCTCCACCCACCACCGTTCTCGATCATTGCGTAAGCCTTTTTCAGCCTACGTCTAAGCTGACTTCGCTCCTCATCGCCAGGCCGGATGTGTTTTCGAGATCTACGGCTTCATTCTAGCCTTATGATTTACCTTACTAGGAGATATCACTGCTGTTTCCACAGCCTTTTTGATATCATACCAACCTGCTTCTGGATGGGAATCGCCTACATGGTTGCTCAACTCTCTTTCTAGTTGCTCCTGAAATATTTTCTTAGTTTGATTATCATTAATTAAAACCCTAAGTGGCTTCCCTACGGTGTCTTTCCTGCGTCCAGTAAGCCTCAAACAGATACGCGCTCGCACTAGGGCATGATCTGAATCTAAACATGTGCCCCAGAACGAGCGGCAGTCCTCTATTGGAATCCTCCATCGGTGGCTGATGGCGATATGACCTAGTTGCGTGCAACGTTGAGACGACTTCGGAGGTCGCCAGGTCAAAAGATGTTTTTGTTTATGCCTAAAGCTAGTGTCTGCTAGAAATAGGCGGTCATCTGAGCACAGTTGCGACAGACGGTCGTGATTGTCTGTTCTCTGAGCCGCGACACCATAACATTCACATAGGTGTCCTTCATTTTCACTCACTCTACCTTCTTGAGCATTGAAGTCAGCAGCCATTAATACTATATCAGAGCGCCTAGCTTTTTGGATGAGGTCCGAAAGCTTTCTGTAAAACTCATCTTTCACCTCGTGTGGACTGTAGTCAGTGGGAGCGTAAGCAGATACGACGAAGAGGCAACGGCGTGTCCCTATCATTCCGAGTCCTTACTGTCCCGTTTAGTCGGACAGCGCACAAGCGACTATCTACAGGGATCCAGTCTAGGAGAGATTGCCCAGCTCTACGACTCAATGCTATGCCTACGCCAGCAAGACCTCTGGAAGCAACGTCAGGGGTTCCAGATATACGAAGAATAAATCGAGCTGCTTCTTTATTTTGACAAGATGGAATCACACTAAAAATTTTACTAGGATCCTGTATGCTCGTTTGCGAGACACAGCACACATCGACCGCACGAGATTCTAAAGTCCTAGCTAATGATGTCTGTTGCCCTATTTGTCCGTATATTAAATTCTCCAATATGTAGTCTAGAACGGGGTTTCAAGAGACCAGGAATGACGTTTCGTGAACTCGCTTCGTCTGCATTAGCGGTGCAGTGAGATAAGGGACTGTGAGTAGTGTTCGTTGTGGAGAGAAGAGGAGTGTGTGGGTGTAGGAAGACGTGGTCTATACAACCACGTCCAGGTCGGAAACCAGTCTGGTTTCCTCGAGTTTGCTCTTCACGAGCTTTCGTTAAGCGTCCAAGTATTACCGAGGCTAATATTTTAGATACTATATTAGTTAGACTTATTCCCCTGTGATTGTTACAAGAAGACTTCTGTCCTTTCTTATAGATTGGGACAATCAGTGATTGAGACCAGTCGGATGGGATTATGTCGCTCCCAGATTCTACCTAAGATCTCAGTCAACCAACTCTTCGTCCAAACTGGATTCAGATCGCGGGCCACTTCGAATTCAACGCAGTTACTAAGAGTTATTAAGCGTTCCACCTAGCCCGTTTTCAGTCAGAGAAAACTTAGACTACTTTTATCTTCGAAGTTTTAATTAGATATGAGATGCACATTGTAGATTTCCAATTCTTCAGGTGTTGGTGCCTGTTTTGTAGTTCAAAATGTCTTTGGCACAATTCAGGATATCACGAGAAAGAGAGGACTCCACTACAAAATGCACCTCAAGCGGCGCGATCTAATTTGTAAACAGTACTATATCAAGTTATGTCTTATATTCAAAGCAACAGGCATAAGTTCACCTTACTGCTGTCACACCCCTCTGCAGTCAGCAGTACGACTTCGCCCTCAGACCTTGAGTACCTGCTTTTGTCTCATCGCTCTACAATCAACCTGCCTGGCTTGGTAGAACCTTCAGGAACATATGTTCCAGCCAGTATAGCTCGGTTGGGTCATCACGATAGGCAAGCCTGACCACCACGTCAAGGTAGCAGCTACGGTCGAGGGTTGGAGAACTTGAACCGCATGGTTCGAAATCGTTTGCAATGGCATAGGTGCATCCACTCTATGTTCGCTCAAATACTAATCTGTATTTGTCAACACCTCTGATTCTATCTTTCTAAACGTAACTCAATGAATCAGATTTCTTGAATGTTATCTTCAAATCCTAATCTTCTCGATTAGCAGTAATTCTTCTACTATCTCTACCACTATGGGATTTGCCTCTCTGGCTAATGTGATATGGCTACATAAACTGATGTACTTACGTACGAAGTTCTACGTTTTAACCAACTTTGCTCATGCTACATATTCCCAGTTTCGAGGATCTATATTTCCTGAAAACCTTATATGTGTCATAAATGTTCACGGATACTGATTTTTTGCCACGTAGCAGACGGTTCAGCAAAAAAAGTTGCGCCGAACAGTCAGTGTACTTGAACATCGGCTGAACAATTAGAAGGCTAGTCTTCGACATTTAGTGGATGATGTGCCACAAAATGCCAACAATCTGCCTATTTGTAGTGACCTAGTCTACGATTTGAAGCACCGAGTATGAAGTTGGGTAAGACCGCAAGCCACTTAGATTGTTATAACCTGGACTAGATTACCACTTGCTACGATCTGGTTGATGACGTACCACTACTACTAATGTTAATCAACGCACACAGTAGTACATGAATAACTGCAGCTCAAACGTCCGGTAATAGAGGACATCGTGTAACTGGTGTAACGAAACATAACATTACAGCTAATTCAGCTGCATCACATGAAGTATAACTAATACTATCACTAAACGCATGCGCAGTTTTGAACATGAGCGAGTGAGGGAACTTAAGAATATCGACCACGAAACTGTCGTTTAGTTGATTGGTCACAAAACAATAGAACGTTCACAATTTTTATTTTACCAAGACAATGATATTTAACTATGTCTTCTTGATTTTTGGAGCTGACTGTGCAACAGGCTTCATGTTAAGCATTAGCGCACTAGCTCGACGTAGCGCCAACTGAAATAGATTGCAAATAGATTACAATTACGCTTACCATCTTTAGCTCTCGTCTGTATTTTTGCTTACACACCAAGTTCCGGATTTTCTTCAACGTGCGCCTACGTCCGCGAACAAACTTGGTCCGTGTAACTGCTTTTGCAGGTTTATGGTCTTTTGCAACGTTTTTGGTGATAACTACAACACCCTTTCCGTATCTCTCCTCCTTGATTCCGATAGCCTTCTTGTGAACAAGACCACAATACCTGAAGCAGTTTTTCCCCTTTAAATTTAGTGGATCACGACTAAAACGCTCGAGGCCACGTTTCATTAAGAAACAATGATTGTTTTTAATCAGATCCCACACGAGGTGATTCGACATGGCCTTGCGCAAGTTTTCAAATTATGTGCGTCGAATATCCAATATTCAATATCCACTATCTTTTTCACGAGCTAGTGTAAACCAATTTGATTTCTTCGCGCTCGATTCTTGTTCTTTCGGTACGGTCCCAGGTGTTCGGTAATGTCCAATGGATGGAGGTCTAGCCACTCGACTGTCTAATTCTAGTCAGTTGGCAGTTGGTTGTGAGTTTATATGTCTCGGGATTTGAATGAAACGTTTGTTTCAGGGCAGTAGGGTTTCTGGATACTAGCAGCCGTCACATTACCAAACCGGAGATCAGTTAGTTGCAATGTGGAGAGTAATAAGGGTAATAAGGATAAATTAAAATGATAATATGAGTAAAATTTCAGAACTGAATAATATATAGATGAATTTAGTTTATTAATTGGTAGTGAAGATTGTGAGAGAGGACCGAAGTGTAAGCAAGGGAGAGGAATAGACGAGATAGATTAATTGAGTGATCTGAGGAGATGGCAATGGTAACAACTAACAGGTCTCAAGATATGCATCAGGCACAGCTTGTCCAAGAGGGAGATGATAGTCCGTATGTGAGTACGTGATTATCAAGTCTCCCCTAAAGCAGTCCACCGAGTAGGATGTAACTACCTCGGCTGGGATAGCATACCAAGTTGTGACGACTCGCAATGAGAAAAAGTGTGCACGAATCTGAGTATTTGCTCTTTGATGTGCAATCTTTTGAGGATAGCCTCGAGGGGAGTGGTTGTGATGCATCGGTAAGATGCTCACACTGGGATGGTTTGGCGTGTTGAATATGGTTTACGCCATAAGCAAATCGCCTCTGATTCTCATGTAGCTCAGTGGGAATAATCCCAAGAGTTGGAGTATATCGTCGTACGGTTTATTTTTCAACCCTATCACCCATTTAGTTGCTCGTCTCTTTTAAGCAGAGGAAATGCGATGACGTTGTGAACCTCCAAGTGTAGGTGCGCGTACGTCTTAAATAGCGTTAAAAATAATTTCGGGGTTATAGCACCAAGCTGTCTTCGCATAAAGTGAAGAGTCGCATTTGCCTTGGCTGCATCCCCTACATAGTTCGGACTCGTGTGGAGGCTTTCTGTGGTTATTAAACCAAGATGGCGCTCTGAGGAGACATTAGGAAGCGAACTTCCATTGAGAGTGTAGGTGGTTTGCGTCATATGGGGCAGGAAATGCATGACGTGGCACTTCGGTTGGTTGAGTTTTAAACCGTTTTTCACTGCTTAGTTTGATCATCTTGATATCCAATAAGTTCTCGATGGTCATGTAGTAATAGCATATTGTTAAAAATTGTACCATCAAGATTTTGTTTGCCTTGTAACACTCACTCTACCAAGGATTTCCTCCCTGTAAGCAACAGTGGGCTTCAGATAGGATTATTTGTTCAGGTAACATAAATAGATTTTATCCTAATATTTTGTATTTTAAGGACGTTTTTTCAATATTTCTAATTCAGCATTCGTACATTTCGTACCCTGATCGTCTTACTGCCTTTGGTTCTTTGAATATATTCTAACGTATTCTTATCTCCTGAAGTAGGTCGTTTGAAAATGTTTTGCACTTCGCGATGCAAGAACGTTTTGATCTTCAATACAGGACTACAAATATGTCTTTAATAATTCGGAAGCGACTAATAGATCGTGTATTTAGTCTTGTCCCGTATAAAATGGAGGTAGCATGTGCCTTGACCGCGTCCCCAGTCTACTTGATTTGGGTGTTTTTTCAAGCAGTTTTCA
The DNA here is from genome assembly GCA_944470395.2 of Schistosoma turkestanicum. Lineage (NCBI taxonomy): Eukaryota > Metazoa > Platyhelminthes > Trematoda > Strigeidida > Schistosomatidae > Schistosoma > Schistosoma turkestanicum. The sequence continues at coordinate 43,960,099 of OX103971.1, forward strand.
CACTTCCTGAACGGCAATAAAAAAAATTTAATCATAAATGACATCAACTGTTTGGGAAGCATGCAAATGTGTATTCTCGAAATGACGTTCACGGAACAATGAATTCTACACTTACTCATCCTCATCTTTCAAGAACTTGAAAAAAATGGTGCAGATGAGAACCTTCAGGCCATTTTCATGCAAAAATCGGTCATTAGGATCAGAAATAGGAAGAATAATGCAATTATTCTCTCTCTCACCCATCCCACCTAGATAACCATGTAGTACGCCATAAAACGCATCTCTTCTCATAAAAAAGTGAATTTAGCTTACTAATTCATCGAAGTCCGAAAACTTATTCATGTTTATCTTTAGTTTTTGTCATTACTGAATTCTGGGCTGACTTGGCTTTAATATTCTCGATCTTAATGGTGAAGCATGCGTGTAGTATGGAGATAAAGTCCTATGCGTTATCCTTGTTGATGGGTGGTTAGTCGCGAAAGCTTACAGGTAGGTGTACGCGGCGACCGGAAAGCGAAACGGTAGTCTCGTGCGTACCTGTTGAGCCTGGAATCTCACCGGAAGTCAGGGGCGGCGTGGTCTGCTGAACTGAAAGTGAGACCGGATTCTCATCCGTAGATAGTGAGGATGAAGCGTGCTATTGACTGGGACGTGATAATGAGGTCTCTGAAGTATCTGGCGTTGGATCTGAATTAGCATTAAGGATCCCGCTAGTAGGTTGGATGAGTCTAGCATTGGGTCTCAGATTAGCAGGTAGGGCACTGTCATTTACGGGTGCTGGTTTCAGACGTTCAATGCTGACTACCTTGAAGGTCTTTTCATGACGAGAAATCGCCTGAAAAGGTCTTTCTTAAGGTTGTTGCAAAGGTTCGCGTACCGAATCGACATAAGAACAGGTAGATAACTCTCAAGGGGGAGCGACCTGTCGATTTTGTACTCGAGTTGACACTGGAGGCAGTGTTCGCAACAATTCAGACAATCGTTGGACGTGTTCTGATTTATATATGCTATTGCTGCTCCGTGGTGTGATTCTGAAAATGAAATCAAATAGAGTACCAAAATGTCAAACAGAAACAGTCAGTCAGATCATAACACAAATATACATACTCAAAAACAAAACCTTCAAAATAGATTCTACATAGGCCCGCAAAATTCTTCTATGCAAAACAAGCCCTTTCTGACACTTCAACCTAGGGTTCACTCTCATCACCTAATCCACACCAGAAGAATGAGTAGGACTTACAGCAGTACACCTATCCGCCCTCCAACATGGATATGACCTATCTAGTTCGATCCTTCTAGGAGACACACCTTTCGTATGTCTCTCCTCACCGCACCGTTATTAGTACGAACAACTAACGTTCTGACCTTTCCGTCCTTATCCGTCTCACAATCCTCTACTATTTTTAAGGGCCATTTTCCACGAGTAGTAATATCCGATGCGACAATTACCACGTCTCCGTTCTGGAAATGCTATTTTAGCCATTTTTGACGAGTTTGTGAAGACGGCAACTATTCTTTTAGCCACCTTTACCAAAATACATTAGCTAAATAATTTGCCTGCTTCCAACGTTTGTGGAAGTTGTCTCTGATGCTTCCTTCCTCAGTTATACCATCGCATTCCCTCAATAACAGTAGGCTTTTTGGTGACAGACCTAGTCGGTCATTAGCATCCTGGAGAACAGGGTTTAGGGTTCGGTCGTTTAGAATTCTCTCAATTTCAGCCAGATAGGTGTCCAAAGTATCGTCCGTTAACACCTGTTCTCTGGTGATCAATAATAGCAGCCTCCGTACAGATCTAATAATCCGTTCCCAAACTCCACCTCTGTGGCCGGCTAGTGGGGGTTTGAAATGCCATTGAAATTGTCTTGATGAAAAATCATTACTTATTTTCTGCTGATTCCACTGTTGCAAGAAGTTCTTGAGTTCAGTGACTGCCCACACGAAGCTTAATCCATTGTCACTATACACGTCTGCTGGCCTACCGCTTCTTCCGAAAAAACGTATCAAAGACATTCTAAATGGATCCTGTATTCAGGCTGTATGACATCTCAATACGTACTGCTCGTGTTTGTGAGCCGGTTAACACACATCCATATCTATTTTCTAGTGACCTACCCCTCTTGACCAGAAGGGGTCCAAAGTAGTCTACTCCTATCGTAGAGAAACTATACCAACCTCCTTGCACTCTGTAAACTGGAAGTGGCACAATCTGCTAATTCCATGGACTCAGAGTAAACCTTCGGCAAGTTTCACACCTTCCTATTACTCTCTTAACCGTGCTAGTGCCTTTAACTATCCAATAGTACTTGCGAACCGTAGCTAGCACATGCGAAGTTCTCATATGTCTTTCTTCTTTGTGATAGTGTCTGATTATCAGTTCGATTACCCAATGCCGACTTGGCAAAATTATGGGATGTTTGGATGCACTCTGGAGTACGTTAGGCGACCTCCGACGCAGAGTAACTCATCAATCATTACCGGTGATAAACCTCTCAGACGTTTACTACTCTCTACTTTACGACTAACGTTGGATTCGTCAAGTAATTCTCCATATACCTCCTTTTGAACCATCATTAGAACTTTCCGTTTGGCTGTCTCAAGCTCCTTGACCTTTAGGTAACCTGTCGTAACAGAGCCTTTAGTTCTCGGTGAGCGAAGTGCTATCCAGAGGTCTATGAACCTTCTGAACCACGCTACAGCCCTAACCAAATTCATCTATTCCGAGTATTAAGACAAGATAGGTGACGGGGTATTTATTGTACTACTCAAGTCGACCGCAGCTTTTCTGAACTCGACTTGGTCAATAGTAGGTCCTGGGTGGTTAGTGGTAGTGTAGTGAAGAAGCACGCAGGTGAGGACAATCAAATTGTATTTAGCGAAAATTACAGAGTTACTCAGTAAAATTGGAAAACTATATCGTAAATCGTTCATTTGCAAAAGATCAGTTCATCCTGTGGAACTGGACTGTTTCTGTTGCCAAACATCAATCCATTGTCACTATTCATGCGTTTCATACAAATTCCATTGTTTCTAAGTCTTCCTGTCTTGATCTTCCCCCCATATTATGCTACCAGACTTTACGTTGACACTCACGTTATATACTACTTATAAGTAGTTCGCACCACAGCACCACACTCGTCCCCCCTTTTAATAAGCTGTCGTCGTTGTCTTTCTGATCGCTGTATCGCTGTCTTCTTTGGTGCTTTCCGTGACTCACACTCTTGATAATCTTGAAACCACCTCTGCAGTTGACTGGCATTCACGCGTTTTTGGTTGTCTCCCCTCCGTATCGTGTAAACAGAGCCACGTCTCTCACTAACAATGTACGGTCCTTCCCATTTCGGGAGCAGCTTCCCTGATCCTTGTCCCCATGCTACGGTGGCTTTCCGTTCTCTACATTTTACCAGGTCCCCGACTTTAAACGGCTTCCACTGCCTGCTCTGCTGTTCTGTCGTTGTGTGCGACATCTGTTTCTTCTTTATATTGCTGATTGCCTCCCTCCTCTCCTTCTTTAACCTTGTTGTCGTCCACTTATGTTGTTGCGGCCATGTCTTATTGTGCATTGGAAGTCGCGGATGTCTCCCGTACATAAGCAGGAAAGGTGATTTCTTGGTTGTTCCTTGTATTGAGGCACGATGCGCCAGTAAGATTAGTGGTAATTCCTTCTCCCAATTCCCTCCTTTAGAGGCTAACCATTCCTTCAACGTCCGGTTGTTTCTTTCTGTAAGCCCGTTAGTCTGCGGATGATATGGTGTAGTTCGTATTCTCTTGATACCGAACTGTTCCAGACGGGACTTAAACTCGTCACTTTCAAAACAGGGACCCTGATCAGTTAATATTGTTTTCGGTATTCCGTGACATGCCACAATGTGCCGGATGACTACTTCCGTCACTGTTTTTGCCCGCTGATCTGGAATTGGTACGGCGTCTACCCACCGTGTGGCATGTTCTGTCATCACCACCAGGTATTGATTGCCGCTGGCCGTCTGCGGGAACGGCCCCATCACATCCACTGACCATAGATCACCAACTACAGTTACGGGAACTGACTGCGATGGCGGGTGTATGTATCGATTACTTTTAATAATAATAATAATAATTTATTCTCAAATAGCTAAGTTACAAGAGTCACGCCAGTTTACAGGCTAGATCAAATTGTCACAAATGCTTTTACAATTACTGTAAAAGTTATAGCAGTTAAATTAAGTATAAGAGACAATTTCTGATTGCATATTGACACGATATCACTGACAGAAGCAGTATTATACAGCCACATTTTCAATATTAGAGTACAAATGAGGAAGGTGCACAATAGGTTCTATTGGCGATTGGCCGAGATCAATAGTGAATTTGTTGGGAAAGTTCATATGGAACGCGCTTGATACGAGCTGTGATCCAGACAGTCATGTACATTGGGTGCATGTTCCCTAGAGTTGCCAAGGATTTCCCACCGTGAATGGGGTTCTGAAAAGGAGAAGAGAGAGAGAAAAAGGCAGCAGTGTGGCAAGTGTATATATATAACCAAAGCACTACTTAACCTGTCATGTTAAAGTAGTCAATACAGTAGTAAGTCAAGATAACATTCATACTGACCACTTAAATTAAAGTAAATTATGGGAATATAAGAATATAACGCACAGATAAAGGAGTACAGCAAAAAGAAGGGAGAGTTGTGCAGTGTCAGGTGGATAGAAGAGAAGTCGAAGTAAGAAGCTGGATTTATGTACGTTGAAATGGAAATTCTAGTTAAAAGAGTAGAGTTTGTAAAAATAAATATTTGACGAATAAAATCTCGCACTGTCTAACTGTTTTTTTCTT
>OX103971.1:43965417-43985147 GCA_944470395.2 Schistosoma turkestanicum
CAACAATCATGAAGTATTTTTTTTCTCCTACAAGTAAAGTGATCGTCAACCAACATTGAAAGAACTTTAATACACAGCTTAAATTGAAACCTACTTATGAATTCCATTCTCTACATATTGACTAAGAAATAAACCAACAGAACCAAATTTAATATCAGAACGAAATTGTCCAAATGTCAGGTCGTAATGGGTATATGGTTGCAAAGGCGTTACTAGTTGAATTCGTAAACACTGTGCATATTTGTGATAAGTTATGTTTTCTATTTCAACAGGAGAATCTTTCTGATCTTGATCGTTGAGAGAAAACATCTGTTTGAAAAAGCAACAATAACTTCATGATGATCTGAAAATAATAAAATACTCGATTGGAAATATTATTCACAGATTGGATAGATGGTTAATGGAGTCTCGTTTAAGTAGAATGTCGAATACCCAAGAGTAAGATATCTCACCCTACCCTAAAGGTTATTTTCAAATTTCTGCTTCTCTATGCATTTGGATGCTTTTCTTAAGAGACTTAAAGATGTGTTCACAACAGCTGATTATTAAGATGCAGTGATTTAGTTGTTCTTGAGGGATTCATTTTTGCCTAGCAGTCATTATACAAATGCTTAAAATTAAAATTGTCAGTTTCTTTGTCTGAAAATAAATCCATCTTCCTTATGTACTTGTAGTCTTAATCGTTTCTATATAAACAGATTTTTTCCAGTTCTATAAGTTACTAATTACCGCATTTATATTTTTATGTAATATTCTACTTATTAAGTTCTTTTATGCAATGTTCTTAACGAGTAATTTCAGAAGTGAAGTCATGCATTTGTGATATGACCAAAATAATATTAGTGAAAATTATTTTACTCAAGCTTCAATCTAGTCAAAATTCATGCACGATCAAGTAAACCGTAAGATTTGATAACCACTAAAAGAAATTTTGTTACCAAAATTGGTCATAACTAATTTTCACAACACAGTTTTCAATAAAATATTATTTTTATTGATGATAATATTATCTTAAACATGGTAGCTATTTAGTATATATTACGCTAAATTGGCGATGATATCAGTGACTATTCAGACCCAAGACTTTTAATATCTTCAGTTAAAGTTTTGGAGATTTGTGTTTTTTACACATTTGAAATCATCAATCAATCATTGTTTGACCACCATTAGAAACCTGGAAGCACTGGACGGCCGTTTCGTCCTGGCATGGGACTCATCAGCAGTGCGCATCCACGACTCATGCACCTCGCAGGATTCGAACCCAGGACCTCCGGTGTTGTGCGCGAACGCCCAACCATCGGACCACTGGGCTGGCATCGAACAGTGTTAATGTCTAACTCTGATTGATCTACGAATTTTGCGTGACCGATGGAGTTCAACCCTGTCGGGCGTAGGCAGTAACTACCAAAGACAAATGGGTGAGGTCGCGCTAAATCCCTAGATGGTGTCAATTTCCCTACTCACCCGGTTGATACATCTTAAAACCAAATCACAACGTATTAAATCGCGAGTTATTGTAAATTCACAAGCTTATAACAAGTCAAAACCGGTTTCGATTACAAGTAGTCGATCTAAAATAAAACCAATAAAAATGCTTTCACCACAATAAACAGATAAACATTTTATTTTTATAGGAGACATCTGTATATTCTGGGCTGGTCAGTTGATTATATCCCCGATTATATTTGACTAGAAAAACAAGTGTGATAACAACAGCTTACTTGGATTTGATCCAGGCTCACATTCAAATTACTGTGTGCATGCACAAAGAACTCGGTTGTCGATACGTTACAGTTTAGTTTTATTGACACAGAACCATTGAAGAAAAATGCCTCAGACTGGTTACCATGCAAATGCACTTGGATTGACAAATCGTAGAAATACGGAAATAATGTATGTGGCAACTTGAAATCCTTGAATAAATAATCCGATAATTGATGGCCATCGCTGATATTTTCAGTCTCAATGGTATCTAACAAAATTAAAACATAATTCTAAGTCGAATTTGCTTTGTTTATGGATTAGTATTATTCAAATAGTGAAAGTTGAAGAATTATTTGAATATACCGGATTTCAGTGCAGAAAACTTACAGTTAACTACATCAACGAGCAAATTGCCTCAATTTATGGTTGATCGGTACTATAATCCATGTGAAAATGTATCATGTCTCCCATCAAGTTTATTTGAAAACATAAACGGAGTTAAATAAAAGTTCAAATAGACATAGGGTGATAATTGTAAATAAAGGAGAGAGAAAAGTAACGTAATATGAAATGAATAAGAAAGGGTAGGAAAATTGTCACATTACCCTAGGCTTTAATATTACCAAGGTAAATTCAAGGTTATGACAAATTGTTTCTGCACACATAAAGGGGGGTTTTAGCTTTCTAACAGTCAAGGCCTCCATAAACCTCAAAATTCGTCCTTCAACATTTCTATACAATGTTTTGAAGGCTGTCTTGATGTCAATCTTATGCCCTGTCTCAATTATGTGTTTTGCGATCGATGAACATGGTTTTCTATTTCCAACGCTAATCGGCTCATCTGACGTTAACTGATTTTGAAGCCACTAAGGTACATGTTCCATAACCCTTGATTGCAAAGTTCGATTACTCCTTTCTACGTATGTGCGTCCACACAAACATGTAAATTGATAAATGCGATGGGATGTGATGTAATCATTCGAGCAACGTTTTGGTATATGAGAAATCCTGGACTTGGTCTTTTCAATGATAATCAGTTTAGCAGCTTCGTATGTTTTCTCTATGGCTGCTTTTAGTTTCCGTCTTCATATTAGACCATTTGCTTCACCTCTAAATTAAAAGTGATATAAACATTTCTCTTCTCAGCAGAATGAAAAACTTGCTTTTGTCTTAACTGATCTCTACACCTATTGATGAGCTTTAGCGGATAGCCATCTGAAATCAACGCTTCAGTTGAGAATTTTGCATCGTCGTCAAATGTATCCGTGGTGCAAACCCTTTGAGCCCTATTAAAGAGGCATATTACAGTGGACAAAAACTGCTGAAATTTAGATACTGTCCAGTCCACGTTGGTTTTCTATAAACAGAACGCTTTATAGTTCCATTCTCTCTTCGGCTCAACAGTATGTCTATAAAAGGCAATCGATTATTATCTTCTGGTTCATGAGTTGGTACAATGTCCTTCTGAAGGCTGCTTTTTGTTAAACTCAAACGAACGTTAACTAATATGTGATTGATAGATTTATACATGGTGTTGTTAATCATCGCTCATCAAATATATTGAATAATCAGAGAATACAGCAAATGATCATTTAGTGTCTTTCGGATATTTCTTATAATGATAAACAATTTATACATAGTTAATACACTTTCTATGATATCAAAAACATTCAAATCACTTTCATTAAACTTCAGTGTGTCTGATGTGAAGTCATTCGTTTCCATGATCAAAAGCTAGCGTTGTTATGTCTCAGTCATCAATATAATGGCATATGTTTTATTGAATGCTATGGTGAAATACATTGAAGACGAGTGGGTTATGTGGAAATTTTTTGATCTGTAGCTGGACGTGTGAAATCTTGATTTCAGACGACAGGTTAATTTTGAACAAGATGATGATGAACATTGGATTACCAAGACTGGAATTGGACATATATATTTACGGAAGTTCAAATTCAACGTAGTTTGATTAGTGAAGCTGTTTCAAAGTAATCATTGTAGAACTAGGAATGACAAAAGTATGCTCTCTTACCAGTCATGTCAATAGTAATTGATATAAATATACATACCTGTGTACAATGAAGTACTGTTCATATAACTGGGAGTACTAGTTGCTGAAATGTTGTCAGCAAGAATCAATATGAGAATCAACATGATTGAGATGACCAGTGATTTTTTTGATTGTATTAGAACTGGTCTTGTTAATGTTTTTTTATGAACCGGATGATTAAATTGACAGTGATGAGCGCAACGAAAATATCCATCGTATGAATTACTCATAACAAGCATGTCAAGATGATTCTAGTGTTTAGAAAATTGCTCATCACCTGTTGTAAGATTTGAGCATTTCAGACAGTGATTTTATAGACTTCTTTCAAACAGAAAATCAATGTGATCATGGAGAAAACGTGATCTTACTAAATGAGTTTAACAAGTTCAAGCAATTTCACATCGGTAGGTCGTGACTGAAAATCATGAAAATGACATTAACAAAAGTAAATATGTTTAGTGAACTACTGACCTTTCAACAATGTTTAAACAACTCAACGTTCATATAAACAATGTCTAACGTATCATTATTTGTTCTGGTTTCGATGATTGAGTTTTACTGTTTATCAGTGAGTATTTATGAATTCTGATTATGAATGTTTTAAAGCATGAGGATTATTAAGCCAGTTTAATGTTCATCGGTCTTTTTCTCCTAATTCTTTATTTGGTTATGTTACTTCGAAAAAATCGAAATCAACACATAGTGAGAATATTTTCGAGTTCCAAAACTTTAATAAATTTAATTTTTAGTGAATAAATTCTATAACACTTTTGCGCATTGTGTCTCTCTCAAGTGTTCTGTTCGACTTCACATTTTTTTAAATCAAACAACCAACTGTAATAGAAACAAGAGTAGAATCTATAAAATCAGTACAAAAATATCATAGAAATACATCCAAATATTTTAGTATTATTAATCGTCTTCTCAATACGTGTTGTGTAATCACTCAATTCTGTTATATGTATTAAGGTAGCGGAAATGTGGAGACTAATTAACTTGGAAATAATGAGCATTATCAACTAACGTCAGCTGAAGAATATTCGAAAAATTTAAACATGCCATATATGGATAGTAACCATGAAATAGTTTGTGATTAAGTCAAGGAGTTCTCAATAAAGTTTGTGAACTGTAACGCATTCACATGTTGAGGCTTAGTCAAATGTGAAATCAAAGCATTGTTGTTGACTTGGTTCTGACTTGGAGTTGGTAAATTTACTCATTGAAATCATGAATTGATCAATGTTAGGCCAACATTAGAAACATGGAAGCACCACTGGTCACGACTTCCCAATAGAACTCAGAGACAATTCTTCACATAGCTAATCGCTAATGAGCACCGGTGATAATCATAAGTGAACAAAGAAACTACACAAAGTTGACGAAATCATTCAGATTCATATAAATATCTATAACGTTCACCTGTTGTTGTAAGTTGTCGATACAAATAGTATTCATTTTGTACGTTCTATTTTATTGATCCAGTTGTGCGTTTTGTATCTGAATAGAAAGACAGAACCTATTGTACTGAAAATACATCAGGAAGCAAAAAATATTTGCTACACATTTCTCAATTCGCGGAGTGATTTCTTTTTCTCAGTCATCTGTATCGCTAATCCCATGTAAACTGACGAGATCCAATACAAATGAAATCGGTGTGATATGAGCTTCTGTCACTAAAGGACACCGAGTATTCAGACGCATTTCATCAAAAAATTTCTATCACTTTCCGAATCAGATTGCCACCACACAGTCCCATGTCAAGCAATGTGATGTGACAATCCGATTGTTGACATGCGTATTTAATATGCGTTTTTCGTTGTGCCACTGTGAAAATAATGCTGAATAAGTATCGCGGACATTGAACAGAAGAAGTTCATTCTGTTAGTCACAAGCATATATATATGTGTAGTCAACGAAGACAAAGGTTGTAAAAATAATCTTCGTTCTGTCAATGGATGATTCTGCATCAATATTCTTCCAGTTTTTGATTTTATGTGGTAGTTGATGTTGATGAATTGAAACAGTGCGAAAGCATATTTCATCAGTCTGCAACAGATATGGTTTTATTGATTGATTCTCTACGCCTACTAAATTATTCGATCCATACAATGAATCGATATTTATCACATTTGTCACTTGAATTTTACTCTCTTTAAACGATATTTAGTTTCCTAATTCAAAAATATATTGGCTCACCTACAGTTAAGAAGGTCAGTATGGCCATCAGACAAATCAAGAGCGGAAAAGCAGCAGGACCACACAACATTCCAGCACAGGCAATGAAATCAGATGCAGAAGCAACTGCAAAAATATTTCACATCCTCTTCAAGAAGATTTGGGATGAAGAACAAGTACCATCAGATTGGAAAGAAGGATACCTCATCAAAATACCAAAGAAAGGCGATCTCAGCAAGTGTGAGAACTACAGAGGCATCACTCTTCTTTCAATACCAGGCAAATTCTTCATCAGGGTATTGTTAAACAGAATGAAGGACTTCGTAGACTCCCAACTTCGAGATCAACATGCTGGATTTCGTAAAGATCGATCGTGTACTGACCAAATTGCTACATTACGGATCATTGTGGAACAATCAATTGAATGGAACTCACCACTCTACATCAACTTCATCGACTACGAGAAAGCATTCGATAGCGTGGATAGGAAAACACTGTGGAGGCTTCTTCGACACTACGGTGTGTCTGAGAAAATAGTTAACATCATACGGAATTTTTATGATGGATTCAACTGCGAAATCGTGCACGGAGGACAGCTAACAGACTCTTTCGAGGTGAATACCGGTGTCAGGCAAGGTTGCTTACTCTCACCCTTTCTCTTTCTCCTGGTCATCGACTGCATTATGAAGACGTCGACATCTGAAGGGAAGCACAGTATCAACTGGACAGTCAGGACACAGCTGGACGATCTGGACTTCGCAGATGACCTGGCTCTTCTATCGCACACGCAACAACAAATGCAAGAGAAGACGACCAGTGTAGCAGCATTCTCTGCAGCAGTAGGTCTCAACATACATAAAGTAAAAAGTAAAATTCTCCGATGCAACACAACATGCACCAACCAAATCACTCTTGATGGAGATGCCTTGGAGGACGTTAACACATTTAAATATCTGGGCAGCATCATCGACAATCAAGGTGGATCGGATGCAGATGTGCGGGCGTGGATTGGCAAAGCAAGGGCTGCATTTCTACAGTTGAAGAATATCTGGAACTCCAAACAACTATCAATAAAAATGTCCATACAGTTCTACTGTATGGAGCGGAAACTTGGAGAACTACGAAAGCTATCATCCAGAAGATACAAGTATATATGAACAGTTGTCTTCGCAAAATACTTCACATTCATTGGCCAGACACCATCAGCAACAACGTACTGTGGGAGAGAACAAACCATATTCAAGTGGAGGAGGAAATCAGGAAGAAGTGGTGGAAGTGGATAGGACACACACTACGAAAAGCACCTAACTGCGTCACGAGACAAGCCCTCACATGGAACCCTCAAGGCAAAAGGAAAAGAGGAAGGACAAAGAATACATCACGCCGAGAAATAGAGAAAGATATGAGAGGAATGAACAAACATTGGACAGAACTGGAGAGGGAAGCCCAGGACAGAGTTGGTTGGAGAAAACTGGTGTGCGGACTATGCTCGATTGGGATTAACAGGCGTAAGTAAGTAAGTACGTTGCACTCTGTAAACTGGAAGTGGCGCAATCTGCTGATTCCATGGACTCAGAGTAAACCTTCGGCAAGTTTCACACCTTCCTATTACTCTCTTAACCGTGCTAGTGCCTTTAACTATCCAATAGTACTTGCGAACCGTAGCTAGCACATGCGAAGTTCCCATATGTCTTTCTTCTTTGTGATAGTGTCTGATTATCAGTTCGGTTACCCAATGCCGACTTGGCAAAATTATGGGATGTTTGGATGCACTCTGGAGTTTGGAGTACGTTAGGCGACCTCCGACGCAGAGTAACTCATCAATCATTACCGGTGATAAACCTCTCAGACGTTTACTACTCTCTACTTTACGACTAACGTTGGATTCGTCAAGTAATTCTCCATATACCTCCTTTTGAACCATCATTAGAACTTTCCGTTTGGCTGTCTCAAGCTCCTTGACCTTTAGGTAACCTCTCAACACAGGTATTACACATATCATATCTAGCGAATAATCCTGCGGCCCTCACAACTGATTTAGACCATTCATTTTTATTAGCATTCCAATGAGTTCATCCACATGTACATCAATGCCGCTGATTCTAATCTGTATATAGTAATTTGTATCAAACACTAAAACTTCAACAACTTTATGTAACTGATAGAAATTTAGATTTTCAATTATCTCAGTTGAAAACGTCCACTATTTTGACGGTTGCATTTGTTCTAATTGGACTTGATAACACATTGCAGTAGTCGGTTAACGTACAGAATAAACAGGGAATTAAATGCCAACACATTATTTAAAGTCACATAGATCAGGAAACCAGCAAGGCGAACAGAAATTTTCGGTAATATGTTTTAAAATAAACTATTAGACATTCACATTGCCATTGCGAATGATTGTCATAAATGAACAGATTACTGTGAATTCCTTTAATAGATTAGTGCCGCTGTTTGGAACAACTTGAAATTCATTGTAAGACAGAAAGCGAAATTTGAGATCCAATAATTCATCCTAGGAATCGAGCAGCAGGACGCGAACAGAGGGTACAGTGAAATACGAGCAGGCATCTAATTATTGGTACCTGACTATCCAATAGCAGTGGCAAACAAATGAAACTTAGATATTTCGATGCATTAAGCTTTGTTCCGAAATTTACAAATGTAAATAACACAAAAATCTACAACATCAAACCACCATTTACTAATGTCGCTTATATGAAGTTGCGATAGTGTGCTCAGTTTCTATAGAGATTACTACTCCTATTAAAGAACAACAGCATCATGAGGGGAACCTTATCTGATAGTATGTATGACTGGTTTGCATATATTTTGTCAAATAAGTCAGATCATTAAATTTTATCACATTAAATAAGCTGTTTTACCAGATAGATACTGAATGCATCTTTGTTTTATAAAACAACATTAACTCAAGATTTCATGAGCACCTGATTTCATCGACTTCGGTTTTGATAGTTAAGAATTGAGCTGCACGATTGTAACCGACAATTTTGAAAACTCATTTGCTATCCTACCGTTGATCTTTGGTCTCGTCTATGATTTCGCTAAAAGACTGACAATGTATGATTGCATGTGGTGTCTCACAGAAACGTTATGTGGACAATTATTCGAAAATCCGGAATGTTCTTTCATTCAATCATTTGGAGGGGACGATAACTGGTTGGTTGTTCGACCAATGTACATACCATCTACACCTACACTTAGTTCACAATCATTTAACTGATTGTCAACTTCTTTGCTAAACTATCTGGTGGCTGCAGTAGTTGATCTGATTCTGATGTGTTATAATTATTTATAAGTGACCATAATTATACTATCAAGACAATACAACCCAAGTTCTTGTTATATTTTGAACAGTTCGAAATGACTGAGTTGTTCTGTGTAAGGAAGAATAAACTAATAGGAACACACGAATTTCAAACATACAAAGAAAGCCATGCTATTCAGACATTCCTTAATTCTGAATGATAAAGTTAAAATATGATTTAGTTTTCTTTGAGGTTGGTCACCAGATGCCCTCATACAACTTCTTTCTCAGTGTTAATGAATATTATGTGACGAAAGCCATCTTTGAATTAGATTAACTTTCATAATAGTCACTTACCTAGTAATGAATGCCTTTAAGATGAATTAACACACTGCAGCTTTAGTAGAACTTTAACGCGGAACGATTAATCATCATGTCATAATGTTTGTCTGATTGTTTGAATGTAAAGATAAAGTTGAAAAACATTTATCATAGAAGCTCATATTATTGATTAGTTCATTAATATCAATTACTTGAACTATCACTGACCAAATATCAAGCATTTAACTGTGTTGCAGATAGTGATTACATCTGCTAACTAAGGGTATTTCGACAAATTATTTACAACTAGTAATTGTTTTAAGCAGACTACGCATAATTCTCACTCAATGAAGCAATAATTGATTGTCTAGTTAAACTTGCAATCACGTTGCCTGAACCTAGTTCCCCATTGATTTCTGTTGAGTAACTAGTTATGTACAAATAAGTAACATTGGAACAAATGTGTGATAGAAACGATTTACTTATTCGTCAGATTGTTGTTCGTTTTGATGATTGAGGAAATTAATAATAAATGCTCATACAATTTTATTGAAGAACCAAAGTTAGTGCACTATATTGTAATATCCTTTATGAAAGTTCATTTTCTGTGGTAAAACTTGTGGTACTGATAAAGCATAATTCGATTATTTCACATGAACTCAATTTTTTTAGCGTAGTTTTAAAGTATATTACAATGAAAAAATGGTTGTTACAAATGTAAACAGAACCGTTTTAAATCCATGAAGGTTTTGTTATTTTGAAAAGGTTAAAAGCAGATATGCTGAGGAACTAAACAATGTTGTTAACTATCAAAATGGTGAAATTCTGCTTTTATTAAAACGTAAGTACTTCAAATTGAATGGAGCCGAAATTCTCAGAACTACGACTCTCAACATTATTTTCGTACGAGTTGTCCACGCAGACGTTCACAGTCACAATAATATTTCAGTTAACCATATAGATAATATTTTATGATATTATTTAGTTACACGAACAAGGGTTTTTCCTCGTAAAGAATCATTAACTTCGTATTAGACGGCGGCTCCTATACTACACTATTTAACATGTCTGAAAAATTCCCATGACAGAGTTAGTTGAAAAATCATAGTCACTGAACTATACTTCCCGAGCAGTGACAGGCATTGGCAAGCAGTAGCTTACCAAGGAATTGTTAGAACGAAGTCTAGTACTTCTGACCTGCACACCGTCACTTTCTTTTGTTGAAAACTTGTCAAATTCATTCGAAAAATTGTATGCTATTTTTTACCATTTGAAGTCATTCAAAGACAATTTTAGATTTTGATTAATATATTAATCAACAAGAAAATAACAAAAGATCAGACTGTGGAATCGAGATAAGATTTATATGGTAATTTGTGTAGACGTTTTTCGAAACATTAACTCTAATGTTCACCTTAATAGTGGTTAGAATGTTTAACAAAATACACTAATATTCTATGCGGCTGCTATGTCACATGTTAATCAGAAGCATGTTCATTACCTAACTTGGAGTTAACTGTATTGATCTGAACACTTGCAAAATATACATGCCTAACTAAACCTGATGTTATTTCAATTCTTTAACCATGTTTTGAAGTAAAGTAGGTTTATTATAAAGAAAAATATCCAACTATTTGACTAATTAGAAATATCCATATAACTGCACATTCATGATGAATCCTTTAGTCAGGTGATCAATCAAAGCAATACTATAAAACGGTGTTAGAATCATTTACATTTAGGATATGTTTTCCGTGATATTTTTTTTAGATTCAAATGCAATTTTTTGAAGTTTTTATCAGTTCATTGTTTCAGTTCGTATATGACTAATGTTTAATAGTAAATTTTAGGAGAGCGTGAAAAGTTTATAATGACCTTTTGACATTTTGAAGTTTTGAATTTCGTGATTATCTAATGCTTATAATTAACTGACAAATAGCGATTTCAACAGAACTACATAATTAAAAATCGTTTGTATTCAATCGTGTGTTTTGTAATTATCAAAAGACTCCGAAACAATTATTATGCATGCATAATCGATAGCGAAATTGATTGAAACCAAGCAAATGAAAAAATTTCCATTTGAAAATTATGAAACTATCGACACCTATCGATAAATCTTTAAACTTCTTTCAAAAATACACTGAAGTATAATATTTAGTTAGACTCTAATGCAAGTGAACCCAGCAAAATGTGAAAGTATACTTTGTTTCACATACTGAGCAATGTATTTTATTCAAAGAAGCATCACAGTCTGTCTGCTTATCAAAATGAGTGAACATAGAAAGAAAGGAAACATTTCTTAGAATTATGATGAATAATATTTTTGAATTACTTACTTACTTACTTACTCCTGTTAATCCCAATCGAGCATAGTCCGCACACCAGTTTTCTCCAACCAACTCTGTCCTGGGCTTCCCTCACCAGTTCTGTCCAATGTTTGTTCATTCCTCTCATATCTTTCTCTATTTCTCGGCGTGATGTATTCTTTGTCCTTCCTCTTTTCCTTTTGCCTTGAGGGTTCCATGTGAGGGCTTGTCTCGTGACGCAGTTAGGTGCATCTCGTAGTGTGTGTCCTATACACTTCCACCACTTCTTCCTGATTTCCTCCTCCACTTGAATATGGTTTGTTCTCTCCCACAGTACGTTGTTGCTGATGGTGTCTGGCCAATGAATGTGAAGTATTTTGCGAAGACAACTGTTCATAAATACTTGTATCTTCTGGATGATAGCTTTCGTAGTTCTCCAAGTTTCCGCTCCATACAGTAGAACTGTATGGACATTTTTATTGATAGTTGTTTGGAGTTCCAGATATTCTTCAACTGTAGAAATGCAGCCCTTGCTTTGCCAATCCACGCCCGCACATCTGCATCCGATCCACCTTGATTGTCGATGATGCTGCCCAGATATGTAAATGTGTTAACGTCCTCCAAGGCATCTCCATCAAGAGTGATTTGGTTGGTGCATGTTGTGTTGCATCGGAGAATTTTACTTTTTACTTTATGTATGTTGAGACCTACTGCTGCAGAGAATGCTGCTACACTGGTCGTCTTCTCTTGCATTTGTTGTTGCGTGTGCGATAGAAGAGCCAGGTCATCTGCGAAGTCCAGATCGTCCAGCTGTGTCCTAACTGTCCAGTTGATACTGTGCTTCCCTTCAGATGTCGACGTCTTCATAATCCAGTCGATGACCAGGAGAAAGAGAAAGGGTGAGAGTAAGCAACCTTGCCTGACACCGGTATTCACCTCGAAAGAGTCTGTTAGCTGTCCTCCGTGCACGATTTCGCAGTTGAATCCATCATAAAAATTCCGTATGATGTTAACTATTTTCTCAGACACACCGTAGTGTCGAAGAAGCCTCCACAGTGTTTTCCTATCCACGCTATCGAATGCTTTCTCGTAGTCGATGAAGTTGATGTAGAGTGGTGAGTTCCATTCAATTGATTGTTCCACAATGATCCGTAATGTAGCAATTTGGTCAGTACACGATCGATCTTTACGAAATCCAGCATGTTGTTCTCGAAGTTGGGCGTCTAAGAAGTCCTTCATTCTGTTTAACGATACCCTGTTGAAGACTTTGCCTCTGTAGTTCTCACACTTGCTGAGATCGCCTTTCTTTGGTATTTTGATGAGGTATCCTTCTTTCCAATCTGATGGTACTTGTTCCTCATCCCAAATCTTCTTGAAGAGGATGTGAAATATTTTTGCAGTTGCTTCTGCATCTGATTTCATTGCCTGTGCTGGAATGTTGTGTGGTCCTGCTGCTTTTCCGCTCTTGATTTGTCTGATGGCCATACTGATCTACTCAATCGTAGGCGCGCCAATATTAATTGTGATGTCCGTGGATGCTGCTTCGATGTTGGGTGTGTTTAGTGCAGCTGGTCGATTCAGGAGTTCCTTAAAGTGCTCTACCCACCTATTTCGCTGTTCTTTAGTGTTGCTGATCACTTTGCCTTCCTTGCTTTTCACTGGTCGTTCTGGTTTACGATAGTTTCCGGCCAGCTTTTTTGTTGTTTCGTACAATTGTCTCAAGTTTCCTTCTCTTGCAGCCTTTTCCGCCGTCATTGCTAGATCTTCCACATATTTTCGTTTGTCAGCTCTCGTGCTCTTCTTCACTTGTCTGTTTGCTTCTGTGTATGCAGCCTGTGCCCTAACTTTCTCTTCTCTTGTTCGGCTGACATTGATTGCTGCCTTCTTGTTCCTCCTTTCTTCAATTTTCGCAAGAGTATCGACAGAGATCCATTCCTTATGATGGTACTTCTTGTGACCCAGAACTTCGTGACATGTTGAAGTGATTACCTCCTTAATCCCTTTCCAATTGTTCTCCAATGTTGCGTCCTCTCCGTTGAGTAGATTGTGCAAGGCCTGGAACCTATTGGTGAGGGCTATCCTGAATTCGTTGAGTTTTACGGTATCCCGAAGAAAGGCCGTATTAAACTTGTGTGATGTTGTCTGCCGCGTTGTCCAGTGCTTCTTTAGCTTCAGTTTCATTTTGGCGATCAGCAAGTGGTGGTCTGAAGCTATATCAGCTCCTCTCTTGGTTCTCACATCCTCCATGGTCCTTCTGAACGTTTTGTTGATACAGATATGGTCAATTTGGCTCTGAGTAGTGTGGTCCGGTGAAATCCATGTGGCTTTGTGTATGTGTTTGTGCGGGAATATTGTGCCACCGATGACCAGTTTGTTGAAGGCACATAGGTTTGCAATTCTCTCACCATTTTCGTTCCTTTCTCCCAGTCCATGTCGTCCCATGATGTCTTTATATCCAGTGTTGTCCATTCCAACCTTGCCATTCAGGTCTACCATTAGAATCGTCAAATCCTTTGGTGAACATTTCTCGACGATTGACTGCAGCCTCTTGTAGAATCGATCTTTAACGTCGTCATTGTAGTCATTGGTAGGTGCATAACATTGGATGACGTTCATTGTAATGTCCTGTTTCTTTGTTTTGAAGGATGTTTTAATGATCCTCGGTCCATGAGATTCCCATCCTATCAGTGCCTTTTGTGCATGTTTGGACAGCATCAGTGCAACTCCTTGTGTATGTGAAGCACTTTCCTCTTCATGACCAGAGTATAACAGCAGTTCTCCAGAAGCTAGTCTCAGTTGTCCTGCCTGTGTCCAATGCGTTTCACTGATGCCGAGCACCTCGAGGTTGTATCTTTTCATTTCAGCAGTGATTTAAAATAGTTTTCCAGTCTCCCACAATGTACGAACGTTCCATGTACCTAAAAGAATGGTTGCTCTGGTTGTCATAAGCGGCATCGGCCCCGTGACTTCCGAGGGAACTCGGCTTTCATCACGCGACGTCATAATTGTTCTTCCAACTCCCAGGGCAGAGTTGAAATGGTTTGAATTATTTTTTCTGGTTAGCGTTTTTAAGCAACTTAGATTTTGACGGAATGGGGTCGCCAACCCCATGTCCAACCCTCCTCCTTTATCCGGGCTTGAGACCGGCAGTAGCCCCGAAGGTTCTACTGGTGGAGTTAATCCATGTAATACGAGACAGTTTTTCATTGAAGGAACTAAGAAGTGTAATAAGGATGTTACTTCAGGTTATATACTGAATGAATTTGAAAAGAATAGATATATATATTACTTATTGTAATGATGTTGACAGAAAAAACTTGCACAGTAACCTAGTCCATGCGAAGATTTTACACGTCCACTAAAGTCCACCTTCATTAGTACTGTTCCTTTACTGTTAAGCCACAGGAAGACGATGTGACCTGTTGACCCCATTGTTGCATCTGATCGGTCAGGGTAGTTTAACGTACAGCCATCCTTTTTAAAAAGTAGATGAAAATAAAACTACCTTATCATTATTTATTGTTCTGATTTTTTTAAAATATGATACAATCTTCACTATTCGTTCTAATTCATATCTTGAAAATGCAAAACAATTAGTCATAATAGGTAAGAAACTTGATGTTTGTATACCCAACGTCTTACATTGTCTAAAGTGTGAATGTAGTTTTAACTTGACATGTAAGCATCAATATACAGATTTTTCATAAAATTCATTTAGTTCATTTCAAGGTAGTTTTCTTACTCTCCATCGGATGGAAATTAATTCAAAGATTGAGTTTCTAACATTTGATAAAACCTTATTTGATTTTAACTTACTGATAATATATTAAATGATAATGATTGATGAGCTACTCTGCGTCGGAGGTCTCCTAACGTGCTCCAAAGACCAGAGTGCATCCAAACATTCCGCATTTCGCCTAGTCGACATAGGGTAACCGAATTGATAAACAGACACAATCGCACAGAAGAAAGACATATGGAAACACTCGACGAAACATTCGTGTCCACGTGGCTAGATTGGTTAAGTTTCATGCGTCAGATGGGTCATGTCACGGTTGCTCGAGGTATCAAGAACAGAGTCGACGAACCTAACGCGAAGGTGGAGTTGCACTTATTCAGCGACGCCTCAGAGATTGGCTACGGAGCGGTTGCTTATGCTCGGGTAAATTATACGAAGACACAACCCTACTGTATCCTGTTATACAGCAAGTCTAGGGTAGCACCTATCAAGCAAGTTACGATACCGAGATTAGAAATGGCGGCAGCGGTTATAAGTGTAAGGTTGAGTGAGGTTATACGGAAAAGTCTGCCCGACTTCTTCTGTGAAGTGAATTTTCGTACGGATTCCATGATAGTATTACACTATATTAAGAATACTGAAAAGCGGTACACCAGCTATATAGCTAACCGTCTTGCTGTCGTCCACCAGTATACCAGTGTTGAGCAATGGAGTTATGTAAGCTCGGCCGATTGGACTGCGAGAGGCATGCAAAAGATGAACGATCTGGAGACCTGGTTTAAATGTCCTACACTGCTGTATAGCAATTCAGGTACTACTGTGGTGCTGTGGTGCGAACTACTTATAAGTAGTATATAACGTGAGTGTCAACGTAAAGTCTGGTAGCATAATATGGGGGGAAGATCAAGACAGGAAGACTTAGAAACAATGGAATTTGTATGAAACGCATGAATAGTGACAATGGATTGATGTTTGGCAACAGAAACAGTCCAGTTCCACAGGATGAACTGATCTTTTGCAAATGAACGATTTACGATATAGTTTTCCAATTTTACTGAGTAACTCTGTAATTTTCGCTAAATACAATTTGATTGTCCTCACCTGCGTGCTTCTTCACTACATTTGGTGTCGCTGCCAGGATGAAGATACCGTGGCCGAAGGAGTTCGAAGACGGAGATGTAGAAGCCTTCCTGAAGGAGTTTGAGGCTGTGGCGGAGCTAGCCGGATGGAGGCAGGAGAAGACGGTGGCTTTGGGATTGCTGCTCCGCGGCCGAGCGAAGGCGGTGTATGACAGCCTGGATGCCAAGGTGAGGACATGGAAGGCGGTCACGGATCGGCTTGTCGCGGAGTTTGACAGCCCAGTGGATCGACAAGAGGCGCTTCAGAAATTCAGGACGGTGAAGTTATCGGCGGATGGAGACCCACTGGTGCTGGAAGTCGAGTTGACCAAGCTGTTACATCGCGCGCTGCCGAGTTTGGATGAGGGGTCTGAAGCTCAGCTGTTGGCATCGCAGTTCATCGAGAGTGTTCCGGACGCCATTTCCCAGCAGCTGAAGTTGGTCAACGCCGCACATCCGATGAGTATCAATGAATTGGCGAAAGTGACTCGACAGCTAATGATGCAAACAGCAGCTTCGGTGGCGTGCGCGAGTCTGGAGAAAGATGATCTCGAGAAGAAAATCGATGAGCTGCAGCGTGAGGTTGCCGTAATCAGAGTAGCTGGCAGCAGGAATAATAAATGTTACGCTTGTGGAGGGACAGGACATTGGAGGAGAAACTGTCCCACAAGACGAAGATACAAGTATGTGAAAAGGTATAATTCGAGTTTTGTCTGTTCGGGGAATCTGGGGGTTGTCGCGTTAGTCGATAAGGAGCGCTTTACGCCAGAGTAAGCATTAACGAACGCGAGTTAGTATGTCTGATTGATACAGGGGCAGCACTATCGTTGATAAGCAGAGAGCTGTGTCAGAGAGTCGTGCCATGTACATTGACAGTTCAAACCGTAGGGGGACATCGGTTACAGGTTCTGGGCACGTCTAACAGTAACGTTAAGGTGGGAAGTGCGGAGATAAGTTTCCAGTTTGTAGTGACAAACAGCTTACCGAGACCAATATTAGGAGCAGATTTTCTGAGAGAAGTAAAAGCGATAATCGACTTACGGAATGGTAAGATAATCACTAAGTATGGAGCATTCCCGATACATGAGAGTAGTGAAGTGGCAGAGATAAGGGTAGCACCAGACAGGTCGGAAAAGAAACCAAATATTCACGAGTTGTGTGCAAAGTACGGGAAACTGTTCACAGGAGACGGAGAACCGTACGGATTTTGCGATAAAGTAAAGCACGAAATTCCAGTAAAGAACGAGCAAGTAACCATATTTACAACACGTCGCGTGCCTGTACATTTGGAGGCGGAGATAAAAAGACAGGCACAAGAGATGTTGAAAGAGGGCATAATTGAAGAAGCAGACAGCCCATATAGCTCGCCAGTGCTCTTGGTGAAGAAGCCGAACGGAAAATACAGATTTTGTGTAGACTTCAGAGAACTTAATAACATAACTGAGCTAAAACCATGTGCAATGCCCACTGTGGGGGAGACCTTGGATAGGCTGCAGAACGCCACACTGTTCACAGTACTGGATCTACGATCAGGGTATTGGCAACTGCCGATAAAAGAGAGTGATCGAAATAAAACAGCATTTGCTGTACATGATAAGCAGTACCAGTTCAGACGAATGCCATTCGGGTTGGCAGGTGCGCCGTTTACATTCAGAAGAGTAATGATGCTGCTGCTCAAGAACCTAGAGAATGTTGAGGTGTATGGCGACGATGTAGTGGTGTACAGCCGAACAGAAGCGGATCATGTTAACCATGTGGAAGCTGTCCTAAAGCGGATTGAACAATTCGGACTACGAATCAATAAGGAAAAATCACAAATAGCGAAAAGTAGTGTCATCTTGTTGGGGCATAAAGTTGGAAATGGAGAAATAAAACCGTTGCCGGAGAAAATCCTAGCGATCAAGAACATCGCGGTACCTAATTCCAAAAGGAAGCTGAGACAGTTTCTTGGAAGGGCGGCTTTCTACAGTCGATTCGTCAAGAACTTTAACGAAGAAGCGGCACCCCTCTATAAGTTGTTAAGCGACATTAAGTTTACGTGGACAGAGACTGCCCAGAAAACGTTCGACCGTATCAAAAACCTATTGGACGACCGCCGGATGACGCTACGATTACCTGAACCTGGAAAACTGTTTACAGTGACAACAGATGCGAGTGACCGTGGAATAGGCGCTGTCTTAAGTCAATCTAACTTTGTGATAGAATATGCGAGTCGCGTTCTCACACCCTCTGAGCAGAAGTACTCAACGATCGAAAAAGAGTGTTTAGCGATTGTCTGGGCAATAGAAAAATGGAGGCCATACCTGCTAGGTAGGCGGTTCCACGTGGAGACTGATCATAAACCCCTGCAGTGGCTGAAAACAGCAAAAGACTCCCGTGGTAAGTTGGCGCGATGGATGATACGTCTGCAGGAGTACGACTTCAGTATCGGCCACGTTCCAGGAAGAGAAAATTTGGTGGCGGACTACTTATCGAGGCCGGAGATGGATGCTGAGCTCCCAATGACAGCATACGCAGTCAATAGCCTTGACGGAGACCCACTAGAACTCGTCCGGCAGCAAAAGTCTGACCCTAACCTTCGAGAGGTGATCAGGATGATAGAAGAAGGGGCAGATATTGACGAACGGCAGATGAACAACGAGGTATTATTGCTGCTTCGACAAAAGGAGAGACTGAGGATTAGCACATATGGAGCTCTGATCTGGCGAGATGATGATGAAAATTGGGTGGCAGTGATCCCAAAGAACATGCGGCATAAGATGATACAGGAGTGTCACCAGGTAGCTCATACAGGTATCACACGAACGACTGATCTAGTAAGACAAAGTGCATATTGGCCAGGCATGAGAGACGATGTGGCACAATATGTATTGACTTGCCAGCGGTGCCAACTAATGAAAGACGGCGCGTACTTTGAAGGTTGTACCTTTTTTCACGTGTATTTTCTTTTTCGCTTTCCGATCTTTTTACCCTAGTTCAACGGTATATATTAACTCATCTCTTACAAATTCTCCTCGGTTATTCTTATTTTAGTAATTTTCGC
>OX103971.1:43985644-44109778 GCA_944470395.2 Schistosoma turkestanicum
GTTAGTGAAATGGAAGACCATCTTTTTATTTTTTTTACCAGTATTTATCAATTCGGTAATATGCATTGAGAGTTGAAACACAATCATATAATCTTGGTAAATTTAATAAAGCATCCTTAGCTGATGTCTTCTAGATGTCAGTTTAATTAATTGGTAGAAAAGTTCATCAGCTGGTTTGAGACTGGTGTGTTAGCTTCTTATTTTTGCAAGATGCATGGAGCTAAACAAGAGACAGTATATCAGATATAAGATTATAGTAAAAAATCAGTTTTAGTCTCAACTAAACAGCACCACTCACAGATATTGTTGTAGGGTAATAATCATTTTAAAATGCATGTTTAGGAACTGCCTTTGTTTTGGTTTAAAAATCATTTTCACAATGAATGGTCTTCTCTTGACACATAAAATGTGGGTATTTAAGTGTGATAAATTCTGTAGTCATTATATTGTAACTCCGATCAATAATCCCGAAGCGGTTCTCGGTTGCATTTGGTCTGTTATGTATATAATAACAAGTGCTCTATTTGTACTTTATATTTCATAGTTATCCTTGGCTCATAAACTGCCTTGAGTAGTGTAATAATATCATATGTGCATATAAAAGGTTTTGTATATTAAACGAAAGACTGATGAAGGTTGTTTTGGAAAAATATTGTTCGTTTAAATATGTTGTTTGAATTCACAGTTTGGAAACTTTCAGTATGGAAAATATGATTGCTTAGACATACTACGGGAAACAGTGGATGACCCTTGAGAAGACTCAGTTGATGTGTTGTTCATAATCTATTTTAAGAAATATTTGTTTACTTGAAAGCACATTGTTTGAGAGCTACTTGCCAAGTGTGTATAATTATTTGTCAACAAAACGTTTATCGTTTTATATATTTCAGATATTTAGCAAGTACCCAGCTTATAGGATCTTATGCAAGGCGTGTATTTCCGTGTTGGGATGAATCGGAATTCACAGCACAATTCAAGGTATCAGATATTCAGTCTTTATTTCATTTCAATTATTTGAAGTTCAATTTGCCATTTGTCATACTAGCGGACCAGTTCAATACCACTCACATATACTGAACGAGGTGATGCTTGTAATTTAAAACATTTGTGTGTGTGACATGAGAGATTCCATATAATGGTCTTGCATGAAACAACGTTAACGTAAATCTACCTAATTCCACGAGCGGTGACTGGTTTTCCGTTTGCAGCCTCTAGACTAAAAACTAAATCAAGTATACGGCCGTTTGTGTTCTCGGAAAGAACGGTAACTTCTGCTGCATTGTCGATGGTATAGCGGAAATTCGTCATCATATAATAGATCTAAAGTAGACGTGCTTGTCTATGGATAAGGTCATTGTGAGCACATGCCGGCGGATGAGTTTGTGGTGGAAGGTTTAAGGCTAGGGGAAACTGCAGTGGGTTTTGCACTTTCTGGGGGATTTACTAGCCTTAATTACTGTTAGGACTCCACTGTTTGGAATTTCTTTCTTCAGGGTGTCATAACGTACCTGTTTAACTTTGAAGGTGGTTTTTTCACTAAAGTGAGGATTTTTGTTCGTCAGTCTGTCACTCCACGATTGTGCAAGTCGGCTTCTGCATAACATGGACAGGCAAAAAGTGGCATGAGTTGTTGTAGTTTCGGTGACGCAAACTTTTATGTTCAGATTTAGTAAGAATAGAATGTACATAAACATGATGAACGTGAAAACGTAAAGAATATCATAGCATGCTAAAATATATAATTATATTTAGATGTCTAAATGTACACACACATAACTATACATATACATACACATAAATATATTGTAGCGCAAGTACTTTTATATCAAAGCTCAAAGGGCTTGTCCTGGCTTTTGGAGAAAAAAATTATGCCCTAGTTACTATTCACGTCTTTTGACGTTGTCTATTATTCACTCATATCTTGATGGTTTTTATTCTAGTATGTGTTTACTGCTCATTTCAATTATTACATGTCTAGCTTATTTTGTCTGATTATAAATGTTTAGTCATGAATTCAGTTCCCTCACTTTCTCAACTTCGCTTCACTCTGTTTGTAATATTTCTCATTATCATGTCTGTCTGTACGAACAATTGCCTGAAATAAACTCATTCGACCGAACCCGTATAAGCCTTCTGATTACTGCCATTGAACAAATGAAGTTCGTTTAAGTGTGGTATACTGAAACTAAAGGGGAGATTTATTTCATGGCATATTCAACTGTTCATAAATACGAAGTCATATCTGGGTCCACTGAAATGATTATCCCCATTTCGAATTCAAAGTATCCATCAAAATATAACTATATATAAATGTACAATTATGTATAAAATGACTACCAGTTATTACCTGAAACCGTACCCGCAGAACAAGTATCCAACGCAAAGAAATCAATTGGTTTATTATATCTCGTGAAAAAGATATTGGATGTTCAATGACAAGGGACAAACTCAGTTTTTCGCTAAATATACCCGATCAGGGTGTGCTTTTCAATGAAGATGGCAAGGATATTCAGAGCTGAACAACGCTTATGTCCACAAAAACCTTGAAGTTTCAGAATACCTAAAGCCAAGCTAAACCAGAAGTCAGGAATGAGGATGATCGAAGTTACATTTAAATGACTGTTGAAATTTCAGGAGATGAGTAAACCAAGTTTACTAGTTGACGCAAGGAAATCTGTTGTACGGCGTATCGGACGGTAATTTGGTGTGAATGCATGTTCGAACGCCTTCAGATAGGACGTGTCCATTAAAATCACTGGGGTTTATATAGGTGTCGAAGACTTACAGAAGTATTTCTTTTGGGGGTTATATTTACTGTTACAAGTAGTTCATCAATCCAGTTGGAAAATTGGTCAATATAATATGAGTTCCATGATGATATAGGATACTACGAAAGATAAGCACCATGACCCTGTGGAATTGTTCTAATTCATTTAGCATGTTACCTATTATTCAAAATCAATATTTGCCACCTTTTCGTCTTTCAGGTCAACATTATACGCCACGAAAATTTTCATTCGCTCTCAAACATGAATTTGGAGAGGACGGAAGTGTTGCAGGGTGATTGGCGTCTGGACGTTTACAACACCAGTTTGAGGATGCCCATATATTTATTGACGTTCGTAGTGTCACAATTTTCAAATATCTCGAAGACAGACAATCGAGGAAGAAATGTAAGTTCGATCAATCACACTTAGTTAATATTGAACACATTATGTTGGTTCTGTATCGAAACCGTGTTGATCTACATTCTACAATGAGGGAGAGCGAGATCGATCATTCCAGAATGTTGGTGGATAAGAAAGTTCCAAGTCACACAAAGACATGTATCAGCAGATAGAGGGGTGCCAATTAAACCCTCCTGAAGCTCTTTTAGAGTCCATTCTTATGCTTGGTTTAAAAAGTATAGTTAGATATAGGTTTGATAATCCGGTCCCGTGAAAACAATCTTACGTAGAAAACTCATAAAACAGAAAATTATCCTGTTTATTTAAATCGTTTCTCAGCAGCTAATGTGTGTCCTCGTTCACAACAACTCGGGACGAAAGACGAGGTCAATGCCCTTACTGATGAAACCAGAGAATTAACGATAGCTTTCAAGATTAAGTTCTCAGTCCTGCACAATCTGTTCAAAGAAGAAATTATGTCGGAGAACAACTGAAAAGTGATGGACGAAGTAATAAGTTTAAAATTTTTAAAACTGCTAGATCACACGAAGTATCTATATAAAAATGTGGACGACCTAATCATAAAAGCGGTAAAAGTCACAACATATAATGATTTGCTTCAATTGTACGATATAATGACCAAAATCGCTAGATAACATAATACGTCAGACTGATTAGTCCAAAACATGGAATGAAAGTTAATCACTGATATTCAGGGACAGTAGAAGATGTGCATAGAGTAAATTAAAAAGCTCTCAAGTGGACAAACCACACTGAAACTATTCGACGTTTAAGCAACTCGTAAAAACCTTACTATACAAGTTGGATCAACAAAAATCGAAGAAATCACTAAAGGATACTGTATCGAGATACCAAGGAAATGAGATCTAGGCAAGTGTGAGAAGGAAAGACTCATAACACCGATTTCAGTATCATTCACAGTTTTCATCAAAGCTTTGTTGAACCGAGTAAAAGATTCAGTGGATGAGCGAACTCAGGATTAAAAGTTAGCATTTCTTAATGATTATAATTTCAACTTTGAGATATTTTTTTCTGCGAAGAAGCATCTGACAGCACGAACAGAAGAAGATTTTGAAGCATTCTTCGACACCATCGTGTACCTGAGTAGATACTTAACATCAGATGTAGCTCTTACGACAGACTACACAGCTACGTCTTGCATGATGGGCAATTCATTGGTTCAGTACATGTTAGAACCGGTGTCTTAAAAAGTTTCTAACTCTGCCCCTCTCTTGTTTTACTAGTAGTTGATTCGATTATGTAAATCTCAACATCTCAGGAGAAGCACAGAATACATTGAATAGCTTGGATGTTATTAGCCGATTTGAACTTCGTACACTCACGACAATAAATGTGGATGAATATGTCTAGAGTAACAGGATACTCAACATATACAAGGATGTTGATGTTATAATTTTTTGATCAAATATGGTGTGTCGAAATACTAGTGAGACTGAAAGAGTCTTCCTGCGCCATCTTTAAGTAACAATGTTTCTAAGTGTATTTCATTTCTTCATCAGACTGCTTCATTTATATATAGAAAAATTCTTTCATTTAGTTTACTATTTGGGCAAGACCAGATAAAATTCAGTTAACTGAATATGCACTTGATATCGGCATAAAATTATTGGAGTATTTTGAAGATTATTTTGGAATCCCTTATTCACTTCTGAAAATGGGTAAGTATCTTATTAACATGGGTGTTCTCGTTTAAACAATGTGAGTCACTTGATACTGTACAATTTAAATTATTCACTTCGACAATAAGATCTGAACACTTGTAAAATATGCATGCATGCCTAACTAGATCCGATGTTATTTTAATTGCCTTAGTTATGTTTTTAAATAAAGTGGATTTATTCTTAATAGGAATATTCAACTATTTGACTAGTTAGAAATATCCGAAAAAATGTACATGCATGATTAATCCGTTCGTTAGGTAATTATAGAAGTGTTTTAAAATGGTGTGAGCATCATTTACATTTTGAATATATTTTCCATGATATTTGTAGATATGATTGCAATTCCCAACACTTCCGAGAATGCAGTGGGAAACTGGGGTCTGATTACTTTTACTGAAGACATAATTTTATGGTATCCGGAAAGTGATTTGTTAATATCCAAATTGGATTTGACTTTATTGATTTCCCATGAAATTGTTCATCAGGTATATTTTATCTTTAAATACAAAATAAATAGTCCAATTCATGTTTCTGTCATTTGAAAGTAGTTTTGAGAATAGCATAGCAGCATCTGAATAAAACTGAAAACCAATTGATTCGAAAATTCGTCTCCAGCAGACAAAATGCACAGGACGGTTTGACATTGCAACTAAATCATTATGTCAGATTCCTGTGATACGCATGCAGATATTCGAGTCAAAGATTTTGAACACATCTACAAACCAATCACGTTCGGTTTCCAAGCGTTATGCCAAAACCTTGTGTTGAAGGTGGGAAGACGTGATATTTCAGATAAAATAAGTGTATTTGCTTGCAATTTCATAGTGTCGAAAGAATACCGAAACGTGCTAGAGAAATAGGCGAAAAAGCAGAAAAAGCAAGATGGCGACCGCGCGAGTAAGGAGAGCGCGTTGCGAAAGTGCTAATAAACAAAATGTTCGCTAAAATGTTCACTGGTACAATTGGTTATAATAACGGATGTTGCTATTTGAACAATCGTGTTTTATTTGTAAGAGTGAAATCACCAGACACTTTTGTGTGTTAGTTTGGCTATTGTTCATTGTTCATAAACATGAAGCAAAATAATCACTCTTAACGTCCACAGTTTCCCCTAATTGCGGTAGCTCATGTTTCGCCACATAAGTTCAGCATTACGTTTACTAATAAGTTAAGTTACCACATTTGATTATATCAAACACACTACATCTGGATTTCCTTTGAAATCACTTTGCGACGACCAAATAAACAATGTCATTACAATGTGCAATCACCAATCTTAATCACTTAACTGTATTATTATTGTAAATATCGAAACCCCATAGTAATTCGAATGTACTATGGTTACCAGTCTTCATTGCAAACATTTTTTTAGTGGTTCGGAAATTTAGTTTCAATCAAATGGTGGGATAATTCGTGGTTGAATGAAGGCTTCGCAACTTTCTTCGAATATGCCGGAGTAAATTCATTATATCCTGAGTGGAATATAGTGAGTTACATGATTTCTTTGAGGATTTTATCAGTTCAGTGTTTCAAGTCACATATACTGAATGTCACTTCGTAAGACACTCAGAATTGTTTGTTATAGAACTTAGCCATGTTGTGTGAAAGCAAGAACCTGAAAACAGGATTCCCTGTATTAGTTAACAGCACACAAATAGAATGTTATGCGTCTTATAACATTTTGTTAAATGTAGTGTATTTAAGAACTGAATTTAAGTAATCAAAAGTGCAAACGTAATTTCAGTCAGATGTTATTGGTCTTATTTTAAGACAGGTTATAATAAAAAACCAAGTATAAAATGTTTTGGTATATCATTTGAAGAGTTCATATATTTTAAGATAATCAGTGACCCTAAACTGAATGTTCAAAGATGATAGGAGGAAATGGAAATACTCTTTTACTATAATGTAGATAATAATTTTCAAGTCAATTAACATTATGTCATGAATAAAATAATTTCAATTTTTCTATCAGGTGGATGAACTACTGATAGTCTTCGAAGTGTATGCTGCACTTGATATTGACGCTACGTCGAAGTCACATCCAGTTATTTTTCCTGAAATTGATATGAATGACTTTAATGTCCTGGATGAATTGATCACTTACAGTAAGGTAAGTTCTATGGTAAATTTTGTAAGTAAAATGTTATAATTCTCCATACTTTTGAATCCTCAGTACAGTACCGAGGACACTAAGCAATGTTTTGAACTGTTATAAATGTTCCTAAAACAAATCCATATATCCATAAACTACCTCACTGTTTATTTTTCTTGACAACTCTGCTCACCAAAATGAAGTAAATCTGTCGAATAGGGGAAAAAGTAAATGTAATCAAACTGGAAGTAAAATCTTTCCGTTTAATTGCATCATCAGCTATTAGGATACTCAGCATTTCGCAAACGTTATACTCACTGTGTGAGTGTAAGCATTCCGTTCCACTGTTCGTATAGTTTGTAATGAAGTTGGTTTCTATCCTTGATTCCTCTCCAAGACCGACTTCTCTCTCATTCTTTCGCCACCTCACGCCTATGATGCGAACGATTCGAGTATGCGAAACATTATTCCTGGTCTTCTAAAACTCCGCTTCAAAATGCATGCTGATTCTGTTAATTTTCGGACCTTGTGCCAATTAGGAAAACTTGCTTCCTTAGTTACGATGAATGCAACTTCTCCAAAATGCATAAGCAGAGTCTTCATAGTGTGCGGTTTGTGTCTCAGAAAGCCCCACTGCTGCTTCCTGTGGCCTCGATGGTGTAGGAATGTCATTACTCTCTGAAGCTGATATAGCTCTTTTAGACTGGATTTCAGTAGACAGCGCTCTGCAACTAGGACTAGAATTGGTGGAGAAACTCGCTTCTGACTCTTCGTTATCTGTGCCTACGCTTTCAATCACTAAAGCTCAGATGAAGTAAAAGATGAATTTTACTGAGCATTGTCGGACCTCTTCAAAATATTTAGGCGTTCTGATGCAGTAATAGATGCTGGTTAATGTAATGCTCAAGAAGGTAGACTAAGTGAAAAGGAAAGACACCTGGGCAGATCTTAGTGTTGTGGCTTAAAGAACCGATAATGGAAACAGTCTGCTGCAGTTATGCTCAGACAACGGCCTATTTCTGGTAAATAATAACTTTAAGCACAAGAAAAAACAAGTTTTGAGATGTTGACTTTCACACTCGTCTCAACACGAGACTCACCTAGACCACATCTCTACCAGCCACTGATGAGGAGGCTCAATTAAAGACTACCTCTCATTCTGGAGCACATGTTTAGATTCTAGTCATGATCTACTACGATTGCGTATTTGTCTGCGTCTTACTGAACGTAAGAGAGAAACAGCAGAAAAATCCTTCAGAGTTCTGCTTAACAATAACACAGCTAAGGATATATTATGGGAGAAACTAGAAAAACAGTAAGGCGGTCATCTGACCAATGCCCATCGCGAAGCAGCTTGAAATGATATCCGGAAATCTGTGAAAACAACACTGATATCTTCCTGTAAGGTAACTCAGAAGGTTAGGCAGAAACAGTGGATTTCATTAGCATCTGTCTAACTGAAAGATTTCCATTCGGAAATTAAGAAACCACCTTGACCCATCTATAAATACCTAAAGTTGTATCGAAAGTCAACGTGAACCATAACATTCACTTACTGTAGAAGTATCCATCAGAATGAAAAAGCATATTGTTCGTCCTAATTATATGTTTGACTTTTATAACCATACGAATTACAACTGTTTTTAGCCAATCTTCGACTAGATTAACCTCAAGATTCATAACTGAAATCATTGACTAAACTACTTCTTTCCACATTTGATGCCTGTTTGATATCTTTTGATTTTCTATATTGCATTTAATAATTCACAGGGTGCCTCCGTGATTCAAATGATGGAAATGTTTATGGGACACAAAAAATTTATGGACGGCATAAAAGTATGTTGTTTTAATTGATTTTCATTGAATGTAGCCGCAATGGTCATATTTAAAAAGTGAACAGATGCATTTTGGTGAGTAACTGACCAAATATTTGAACAGTTCTGGAGATTTTCTAGCAGAAATAGTCCTCATATTATTCATTCGGATATGCATCAGCACAATGCAACTTCGAACAACTCATCACTAGTTGAAAAGTAGTTTCCAAAGTATTATCTACTCCAAACTCTAAAATGCAACTTCATCAAAAAGTGTTTCATTAAACGAAATATTTCAGCTTAAATATCATCATAAATAAACAGAAGTGCTCTCAAAATCAAATGTCAGATGATCAACTGATAAGCTATTTTTACAACATCTAACTCAATCGGATATGTTGAAGTGATTACCTCCTTGATTGCTTTTCAGTTGTTCTCCATCGTAGTTCCCTGTCCACTGAGAAGATTTTTAAAGGCCTGGAACTTATTGCTGAGGGCTATCTTGAATTCGTTGAGTTCGCTGTTATCTTGAAGAAGGGAGTATTGAACGTTTGTGATGTTGTCCGCCTCGCTGTCCTGTGATATTTGAGTCCCAGTTTCCTCTTCATCTGAAGCCACATCGGTTCTTTTATTGATTCTCACATCCTCCTTCGTTCTTTTGAAATTTTTACTGATGCAGATGTGGTCGATTTGGTTCTTTGTAGTGTGATCTGGTGAAACCCATGTAGCTTCACTTAGTCGTTTTAGTAGGAATATGATGCCACTTATGACCAATTTTTTAAAAGCACATATGTGTTTTCCATTGGCAGTTAGGTCCCCCATCAGAATCGTTAAGTCCTTGTTGGGCATTTCCGGACAACTGACTGCAGCCTCTCGTAGATTTGATTTTCAACGTCAACATTGTAGTTGCTGGTAGGAGCATACCGTTGGATGACGTTCGATGTAATCCCATCTTTCTTTGTTTTGAAGGATGCTTTGATGATTCTGAGTTGTGAAGATTCCAAACCTATCAGGGCTTTTTTTTTGCCTAAATGGACAGTATCAGTGCAACCCCTTGCGTATTTGGTTCATCTTCGCCTTCATCGCGAGAGTGTGACAGCAGCTCTGCTGAAGCTAGTTTCCGTCATCCACCTTCTACCGTTGTATTTCACCGATTCCAAGCATTTCATTTCTGCAGAACTTAGATGGTTCTCCCGGTATCCCACATTGCTCGAACATTCCATGCACCTAAATTAATAGTTACTTTGGTTGTCGGGAGGGGAAACAGACTCATGAGTTTCGAAGGTTAGTGCTAGACAACAGCAAAAATCATTCACTCATAGAAAACACAAACAGTACTTGATCTATTGCTTTCAGGTTTATTGTACTTTTTATTCTGAATGAAAATAAGAACACAAAGCTGTACTGTAAAATTCGTCAGACAGGCTTTTAAATCTCTTATTTTATTCTTTACTACTTGCCATTGAAAATTTAGAAATAACTTGTGAAAATAGCTTTTTCTGTATTTATTTTAGAATTATTTATTCCGAAACCAATATAAGAACATAGATGAAAAAGACTTATGGAAAGCATTATCCGAAGTAAGTATTTGGTGAACATTCCACTGTTAAAACATCTGATCAAATTTCCGTTTGTGTACATTTGCTTACTTGATTCCTCCTGACCGAAGCACATTATTTTATTATTGAAAAAAAGTATCTCTTCAAAATATTTTATGAAGAGTTGGTATATTTATGACATTATCCCTGACATACTTTAATTAGTTACATTTACTATGTGCTACCTGCTATTCTGCATTGTTCCGATCTATTCTTTAATGCTATTTTGATAAGACACTAGATTCTATGGTACATTGAAGTTTCATTCATTATATGGAATTAACCTAGGTAATAACTACAGTGATAAGACAGAAATGATAAGTTAATGTACATTGTCATTTTCTGGACAGTTGCGTCAAATTATTCAACCAACAGTTTACGTTCCTAATAAATCGAATCATAATGGATGTTCTGAAGTAAAGAGTGAATTACAATTAACGCACTCGAAAACATGCTCCATACATTAGAAACACAATGATATTTAAGATATTGTAAAGTTTATCATTAAAAACCATAATGACAGTAGCCTAATCAAAGCTTTGTTTTCATCTCGAAATTAGGTATGGAAATCCGAAAATAATCATCTCGACATCGAATTCATTATGAATTCTTGGACCAAGCAAATGAATTATCCACTCGTAGTTGTTCAGCGAAATCAGTCTAATGTGTTCCATTTTGAACAGTCACGTTATCTTCAATTTCAAGATGTCGATTCTTCTCCAGAAGATGAAGCGTAAGTAAACAGTATTTCAATTCAGGCTTCAGTTATATTCAGAAATTATCAGTAAAAGGACAATGTGCAATGTTGTGGCCGTTATCAATGAGCCATTTGAAAAGATTTCCATTTTAAAGTCTTATCTACGACAGCATAAACTTTAATCAAGCCTATTCTAAATACAGAAATAATACTTCACTGACTTCTTTATACTGACATTGATTGAACTGTTGCATTTCATATGAGTAACAGAGTGGTTTGATCATGGTTCATCAATATGTTTTGTTAACTTAATTTACTTAGCTCCCTATTTTTGAACATATATTTCCGAATTTCACTATTTTCTAATGGCCATTATTCACCTTGTGTCATTTAGAAACTCCTGGATAATACCAATAACTTACGGGTCATCGAAAACGGTGAACTGGACTGACAGTGACATTTTGTGGATGGTGAATAGTACGTTCATTATGATCATTTATTATTAATACGATATTATCAGATAGAGTTATGGAAATTTGTTTTTACACATTTGAAATCATCAATCAATCATTGTTTGACCACCATTAGAAACCTGGAAGCACTGGACGGCCGTTTCGTCCTGGCATGGGACTCATCAGCAGTGCGCGTCCACGACTCATGCACCTCGCAGGATTCGAACCCGGGACCTCCGGTGTTGTGCGCGAACGCCTAACCATCGGACCACTGGGCTGGCATCGAACAGTGTTAATTTCTAACTCTGACTGATCTACGGATTTTGCGCGACCTCACCCATGCATATTTCATATGATGGTCAAAAATTAAACAATCAGCTTGAAAAACCCTTCTCAGTAGTAAAGCAAAAGTGGTCTTGTGCAATGAGTGACCCGCCAAATTTTATCAGTGTATTTTAAATATCACATGAGAGAAAACATTTTACC
This sequence comes from Schistosoma turkestanicum, assembly GCA_944470395.2. Taxonomy (NCBI): domain Eukaryota; kingdom Metazoa; phylum Platyhelminthes; class Trematoda; order Strigeidida; family Schistosomatidae; genus Schistosoma; species Schistosoma turkestanicum. The sequence continues at coordinate 43,997,657 of OX103971.1, forward strand.
GCTGGCTCAATGCTAGATAGATGAGGCAAAAAATAATCGTCTAATCACTATACTCTTATTCAGCTGTTAAACGTCTAGCCCGATTAATGTTATTTTATCATTGTGGTAATATAAGTTGATTACTTGATAATTCCTCTGTTCTGTCAGGTACAATGAATCAAACAATGGATGTTGATTCGGATGATTGGTACTTAGTGAATGTTAGACAAGCAGGATTTTATCGAGTTCACTATGCTGACGACAACTGGTTACGATTGATAGATCAACTGCAAAAGAACTCCAGTGTATGTTTAAACTGTGTCTGTTTCTGTAAATTGGAACATACTGTTTCTTTTAAATATTTTATATATGATTTTGGTAATAACCAAACCAATAAAGAAGAAGAATGAATTGCCATGTCATGTATGCCTTACAATGTCTGGTGTGTGCATTATACTGTACGATGTTACTCGGATGATGCGGGTCACAACCGTTACTTATATTCTTGACAAATATACAGTAGGACGAGATGTACAAACTTATGTGCAAGTTGTACATGGATAAATGTCAAGAGTTTTTACACAAACCATTACAAAATAACCAGTAACATCAAATCAACTCATATGATTGTCGCATAATTGCTTGTCCTAATACCAGTCCTAGCGTTAATTTACAGTGACCTGCAATGCGAAATTGTGACTTAACTACAGATATGCTTTAGTATGTGCCGTAGTTCAGTGAGAGAAAGTTGCTACAGACGACAGTTTAATATTATAAAAAGAATGAATCGCCAAGTCACATATAATGTACATTGTATAGTCTGGATGATTATAGTTTACGTTGTTAGTCAAATTATGTGAGTCACAAGGGCTGTGAAATCGTTGACTAAATCCAAACATTTAATAGGACAAGATACACAAACATACGTGCGAATTGTATCCTGGTGAAAGTCATGACTTTTTATACGAACCACTGCAAAATTACCAATGAGATCAAATCAGTACATCTGATTGTGGCGCAATCACTCGACCTAATACCAATCCTAGCATTGGATTGCAATGTTTGAGATGCGGATTCGTGATTTACTTGCAGATATGCTTTGGTATGTACTCTGGAGAAAGAAGGTGAGGTTGTAGTGGCAATCGAGTCGTGATTGACCATGATCACTTCTACAAGCAATTACGAAGCCGTCACTGAGAAGAAGATTTACTCCGTAGTAAAAAATATATTTGCTGGCGATTTTGTGATATCGAAAGAATACCGAAATCGTGCCAGAAAAGAGGGGCGAAATTACAGAGATGGTAGAGCTAAAAGGCAGCAAAACAAACAGAAAGTTTGCGCATAAAGAGTGTTATAAACGAAAGTACAGTTAAACAATCACTGGTACAGTTGGTTATAGTAATGAACGTTTCCATTAAACCAATCGCGTTCTCTTCATAAAAGTGGATTCACTAAAAGGTTACCACAGATGGCAGCTCAGTATCACAATAAACAGAATTTTCTACACTGTAAATCTCTACTTTCGGCTTTTGACTATGTATAACTAATTTCATTGTAATCTATTTGAAATTTCACATGCTACTTATTTATTATTTTTAGGCTATTCCAGTTTACTCACGCTCACAAATCTTGAATGATTTATTCAGCCTTGCAAAGTAAGTGTGAAGTTCAGAGAAGTCACTTTCATTCTGAAGATAATATTAATAAAAAAAAATTAATAACTTTCAATTCCAATCACAAATCATGAAATCATTTGCTAACACAAAACTTTTGATGAAAAGTTGTCTGTCCTGTGTAGTAGGCCCTATATCATGTGAATGTGGCAGGCCTAATTTTCTTTCTTCCTCAATCAAATACACTCAAAATATACAAACGGTTCTCATGTAAATTTCCGTAAAATGTAAACCAGCATAAGCTTGTGGTGGAACACTTCTATGAAGAAAACGCGATTGGTGAAAAATAAACATTTATTATTGTACTCGTTTTGTTTAACTGTACCAAAAACACTGAATTGCTCGCAGCGTTCTTTTACGCGTTGCTGCGATAACTTGCTGCTTTATGTAACGACTACTTTCTCCTTCAAATTAATATTGAACCTCGTATTTATTTTTATAATTTTTGACGGGATAGTAATGAATATTTAGTGGTGATCATAGTCAATCTCGACTCGGTCACCATCAAAAGCTTACTATAAAGAAACCAAATACCACTAACTTAATTTTCTGAAAATTCCGGCTACAGTAAATTTTCCTTCTTCGTCTTACACATAACATATACAAAATATTATACTTCTCTCAAACACTTGTTTCGGGTTGACTGCAACTTTAATAGTTGCGGTGAGAAAGTAATTAGGATTTAGTTATTGTGTATGAAGAAAGTGGATAGACTTTAATGTTGTGAAATTTAACATCCACGAATAACTTTCGCTATCTTGCATGTAAGCTTTATTTATTAAATGTGTAGAACAGTACTATTGCTTACACTAATCATGATCATTTCAGTCAGAAGATAAAATTCAGTTGGACCCCTTTTTTAAGATGATTTAACTGTAAACTACGAAATTTTAACTGAACAATGAACAGGCAAATATCTACGATACATACTCAATATTTAAATAATCATCTCACAACTATTTGTTTATTTCAATTCTCCTTTTTATCAGTCGTGATATTGTACCATATACCTATTTCCTGAATGCGACAAAGTATTTAAAGCATGAAGATCGGTTCATCGTATGGAAAACAACAAGCCGAGCATTACTATACATTAACAGTATGCTTGTTCTTAATGAGAATTATGGAGTTTTTCAAGCATATTTACAAACTCTTCTTGACAGTCATATTTATTCAGTAAGCTGGTCATATGTTAATGATAGTCAAAACCCTGGAAAGATGTGAGTGATAATATTTCTATATCCGATGTTTGCACTGTGACGTATCATTCAACACATTCTCACTAGTAACTATGAATGACATTCAAAGGCAACTAGGAAAATGGTTAACTACTTCTTGTTATGTAGTAAACGTCTTTTCATCAATATGTTTCAGCGAGTTATTTCAAAAATTCATTTGGACTGGTAAAAAATCGCATATATGTCTAAACTTATGAATCAATCACTATGATAAGACAATGTGAACAATATGTTTAAATAGTACTAATAAATGTCCAAAATTGATGAACTGTATATGCCCTCACTAAAGAACAAAACTTATGGAAATCAGTTCCTGAATAGAATGATCTGTAATTAGAATGGTGCGCCGGGCTTGCAGACAAAGGTTTACCATGAATAATGCTTCTATCCAGTTTTACTAACATGAAACTGATAAAAAATAGTGGGTAACATATGAAACTGACGTCTCTGAAGTAAGCAGATGCATGACAGTTTCGAATTTCTGGTCAACCAACACTTCAGGAACTATATAACGAAATCCATAAACCTGCATCCATCATTTGCGAGTAGCAGATCAAGCAGCTCCATCTAGGTAACTTTACAACTCTCTGAGTTTGAAGGACAGGTGAATGAATAATAAAAGGATTATTAACTTTCAGGTCGTCGTTCTAAATACAATATTCAACATTTTACGTATTAAAACTGAGTTAAAATGTTTCATTACATGCCGTTCTTTAAATACTTTCTCAAGAAATCAACTGAATGACAAAGTATTTCATGTCATGTAGGTATTTTAAAGACATTTTATCACAATCAAGAATCTGTCTACTGCACTAGTAACAAACTAATTTAGTTCCAGAAAACTTACTAGTGTGATAAATATACCTGTTTATTGGAATAATGTAAACATCCTTCTACCTTTTATTTTTCTTATTCAGGCTTCTTGACAATGTTTTGGCTAGACTCGCTTCTAAAGCTGAACACCAACTATTCGTTAACAAAGCCAGAGAACTCTTTCGACAGTGGATGTCGAGACCTGGAGTAAATCCGTGAGTCACACAATTATTATACCTAATGTGATAAAATAGATTACAGTGTTTTTATACACTTTTATATCATGTTCACTTTTGTGCGAAACAGTGCTTCGGACGCAGTTTACAACCGATTATGTCATCGGTTTGACGTAGTAGTTACTGGCAAACACAAATGCTTGGAATGTGTGCAGTTGAAAGTCTTCTTGGTGGACAGACCTAATAACATAGTGGGTGTGGCGAAACAATTAATCAAACCATGTCTGTCTCAGACAGATAAAATGCACTTTCACACTGTTTCAATTCATTAACATCAACTACCACATAAAATCACAACCTGCAAGAAGATTGATCCAGTAGCATCTAATGATCAAATGAAGATTATTTTCACAAATTTTGCCTTTGACGATTATGCATATATATATATACTTGTGATTGACGGAATGGACGTCTTCTAGTCACTGTTCTTGATATGATTGCAGCATTATGTTCACATTAACACAACGAAGGTATGGTGACGAAGTGTATAATTCACTAAACATGATTAACATCACCAAGCAAATCATTAGACAGCAACAAAACATGCTTTTTGTATCAAGCATAATCATAAAAATAATTATTATTTATGGTTAAAACGCATTCAAGTCTGATGTAAGTCAATGTCATCGGCAGGTGCTATTTAAAAACACACATCCCAGCTTATGTATGCGTCTAAATGGCTTCGAAACATTAATCTATGATTGTACGTGGCACAAACAAATACAACTAGGAATCCATCCAATAACTTATGAATTCTTTCAACAACAGAGAAACCACTAAGAATATTTTCACATTCACATGGACGTTTTTTAAGCTCGATACTTATATCCCATACATGCATATGGTTTCAAGTCTCAAAAATTCATTTATATGAATCTGAATGATTTCTCCAACTAAGTAGTTTCTTTGTTCAACAGCATACCTCATAGTTTACGATCAGCCATTTATTGTATGGCTATTCATTTTGGTGGTCAAAGAGAATGGAAATTCTTAAAAAGTCAACTGTTGTTGGGCAATAGTTCGAAAACAGAAGAGGATATTGAAAACATAATTGAGGCATTAACGTGTTCTCGTGACATATGGATTATGAAATGGTAAGTTAAGACGTGGTGCTCAATTTCATGTTTTTATACTTTGTCGGTTAAGTGTTAACTCGTTCAAATACCCACCTATGTCAATTCACAGATATTGATACACGATCGAAATCTGATTGCTATGATAAGAGGTTGCATTACACTGATATGGCATTTTCCAGAAATATTTGTGGCAATGGAAATGATATAATGAGTGGAGAGGCATTTTTTCTTGCCCATTCAATATTGACTACACAATCAAACAATGTTCAAACTAATGACAGTATCCAGCATGATGTGGCTTGACCTAGAGATCACTGCACTGGTATTTTATTCGCTCACATCATCTGCAAAAGTTTTACTGGCGTTGTAAAATACATTCATATTCAAACCAAAAAGCGTGAGAAAACCTTATAAGATTCCATTTAATGTAAACTAACTAAACAGATCATGCTATGTTAATCTTTCCACAACATCAGATAAAAGTGTTGAATATTGTAACTGATAATACTGGAAATCCGTTTTCTCAGTTGCATAGTTTGATTGTGAATATTTGATTGTTCCTCTGAACAGCTTCATCAACGCGACATCAATAAAAGATGAAGTATTTCAATTTCCACACTTTTCTGAGCCTTAACTTTGATTGATTCTCCCTACTTATCGTCGCTTCAATTGAACCTCTCAGTCTCTTTTATCCTGCTCCTGTAAATATTATTGATACTAATGATCACATTGACATTCTTTTCGTTTTCTTTTTGATCCTGCAATATCGAAAGATATCATCAGTTTATCGTTATCTAAGAGATGTCTAGTGTATCTAATCGAGTGATCGGAGGAATCAACTACGTGTTCATAGGTTTTTAAACTTCTCTCAATAAACAGCATATTTTTGTTCCTAGGAGTGGTAGAACTGGATATAGGGAGGTGCTTGATTCGAGTATCCCATCGCAACCTGAAATATATGTTAATGATGGGGAACAATTAAAGCGTTTCGAAAAAATCATACATCTTAGTGAACAACGTTCCATTCAGTGAGAATCAATTGAGCCACAAATCTTTACTGTCATACATCATTCCTGACCATCCTACCCTCTAATTTTTCAGCGAAGAAAATATTCAATAAGACCTAATTAGCTGACTGCAACGAGTCTACTGCACATTTCTTCCATCTCTTTAATAGGTACTTGAACTGGTTTAGAGAAAACAGAGCATTCTGGAGATATCTTCATTATTTCGCCGAATCTCCGGTCGGCAATAGACTTTTGTGGGACTGTCTAAGTAAATTGAATAATTTAACGATAAATCAGTGAGTTTAACTTATATATATATATATATATATATATATATATATATACTACTTGTAGTTTTCTAGCGTTTTATGTTTTACTGATGAATTTTCATTATATTAAGACATGAAATAGATAGACTTAAAATCAATACCTTTAAACGTAAGTTAGAGAGTTAAAATCTTTCAAAGTCTATCGTTTATTGGTACCATTGATCACCTTGAATGCTCACTCATATCCCATCGGAACGGTAGCCACGATAGTGAGAACGATGTTATTTCGCGTAGGTTTGTGTGAGAATCCGTGTACTGCTTTGATTAGGCGCAATTTTGTCTTGTCTGGCCGTAGATATAGTGTTTTTTGGTGTTTCTGCATGAGTACATTTTGTTTGTGTGGAGTGTCGTTTAGCTGTGAGCTATTTGTGCCGTGGTAAGCCTCGTCCCAGTGAACTAGAACTTATATCCATATCAATCGCATCAAGTTCAAAGCTGACATAAGATTTTACAGATCATCAATTACGCTTTCATACTGTCAGGAAAATCCTACTGAAACCTTGTCATTTTTTACATATCTTTCCGTCATAAAGACCGTTTCAGAAAACGTAAATGCAGCAAAACCTTGTTTCAGATCTCCTAGTTTTTTCTACCACTAACAGCTAAATCATCACGATTTTCGTCACCAATTATTGATGAGGAGAACGTATTCAAGAGTATGGTTGCTTTCTTACTACTGAAATGCTTTCCTTAGTAATACATTATTGCTTGGATTGTGTTGTGACGAACCTCGATCATCCAAACCGTTATTTTACTCTGCTTACCGTTCGTGTTAAATTTCAAATTACTTTACCGATAAATTCCTCCTGTGTGGCTAGCCATATATATATATATATATATATGGTCGAGTGCCACTATGTTTCACGTTTACGTGCTGCTTAAATTATCAGCCTACAATAATGATACACTAAACAAACCTGATAGTCACTGATAATATCAAATCAAACAGAAAAACCGAGAGACAAATACTGTGTAAAACTGTAATACAGTTTGCCCAACAGAAAGTGAATTCATGCATCGTTTGGTCCTGAAAGAAACCTTGCACTACTAATATCAATATATTGAAATCTTTTATATGTTTAGGTAGAACTTTTTGTTGATACAGGATAACTATCTGGTAGGTCACCTACTCTTCATGCCGTAATCAGTCGTTTTACAAAGATGATAATCGTTGGTGGAGACTAACTAAAAGCATTGTGTCCTTCCAAATTCCTTTTCAGAGACTTTGCAGAATATATAGTGAAAGCAATAACTGAAAATCATTGCGCAGTGTATGATGAGGCGGTTGACGAAGAAGTTAGTGAAGCCATTTTTTAATTTGTAATTTGGTAATAATCGATAGCCCATATTTCATTATTCTTAACTCGGTTATGTTTGGTTAAATCAATAATATGCAAAGCAGTAATAAAAAGCGACATCAAGTGATTCAGAGGATGTTAATTTTGTTACAGACAGAACTCATCAATTAGGAATCATCGCAATACGTTTAAAAATTCCAAAACATTGAGAGAATGAGACCTGATCTCATGAGAAGACAATTCGTTAACTAACGGTAAAACGGCTGAAGAACGAATGCATATCATAGGTTAGGAAGCAGCTTGCATACATCGAGACGATTATGTCTCCATAGTATTTGGCATGCAAATAAACTTCCTTCTCCAGTATAGGTCTCACGCGCAAGCAGCCAGTGTACCGTTTTTAGCGCTGACCGTGTTCAAACTTCCACACCGCAAATCATAATAAATTCTTCTATGCATGTAACATTTCTCGTACAGTACTTGTTCGCTGCTTCATGTATATGTTGCAACATGATCATTTGTAATGCAACCATCAATTACACCTTTGATAATTCAGAAGGTTTATCGCGATGATTATACGACGCCTGAATTTCATGCACCCTGTGCAAAACTAAACAGTCAGACTTCCATGAGCTGTGGTTCCAGATGTTTTCTTGGACCAATTCGCACCCAGTATCGATTGGTTTTTTTTCACTGCGTGGCGGAAACTCCCGAATCAACGCTTTCCACTTCATCAATCAGATAACAACCTATAAGCGTTGCATGATAATTCCTGAGTATCAGACAAGATATTTTACATCGTACACGAAATTGTCAAAGTATCCACCAAAATCATTTTCTCAGGAACCAAATACCCATTATTTTTTAGTATAACAGACTGTTTTGTATTCCCACCGTTTATCGATTCAAATTAAAAGTGTCACGTTTGTGTAATGTTTCCACCATATGTGAGCATATGAAATGATTATTTTTCTTGAAAGGTACTTGCGAGAGAAGCTGACTATCTGGGAAATGTTGAACTGAAATCAAAGATCAATGATTTACTTCAGAAATACAGAGAGAAAGTAAGGTGGACTGAGAGCTATTCTCCAGTTATTATTCAGTGGTTGAACGAAAATGTCCTAATGCCTAATTATTAACAGTTGATCGGTTCGGTAGATGGTAAATAACTATTTACTGATGCACAAACTCTATATAACAATTCTCATCAAATTTAGTTGCAATTGTCATTGGTTTTCTTATTCTGGCAAGCCGTTTATGTAATTGTACATTCAAACAAAAAACACTTTGAATGTTCGCTTTTATTGACATGTTTTTTCGTTTTGTAGTTGTGATTATTCACATGTTTTTAACTTTAAAATAATTTATCTCTGGATTTCTTTAGAGTGACTTAATCGCCCGTCTATAGATTTTGAAAGTTTCTCACTCGTTGTAGGTCTGCAGGTTTCGATGAATTTGTAGCAAGGCTCATCACCTTTGTGACCTGTGATCTTATTCCATTTCGGATGAACAGTCGAATATGCTTTGAAATAAATCTTCCTCTCCACTTCCTTTACGGGTTTGACAGCGGGATAAGTCACAAAATTAAATAGCCTGAAACAATGAAACTTGATGTGGCGCTGACAAAAATATGAGAATAAAGAATAGTTAAGTATGAACATGTGTTCATAAACCACAATATAGTTAAGCCTCGATTAGTAGTTAATGATTTTGCTCTTTCGTAACACAGTTTCTATATGTAGCATAAAAACATTCGACCCGTAAAAAGATAACTGTATTGTGAATGACATTCACCGCTGTACTGCGATTGATGATAACTATAAAATGTGAAGTCAGCATACGTAGTTGCTAGTATTATGATCGGATGCGTTGAGTTATCTTAGAATATGTGTTACTAGGATGGTCAGAGGAACAGAATAATGATTGCGGAGACGAGATGTGCAGAGTTTTAATTCCTTCTTATCGTAAAGCCAGACTGGATTTTAGTCTTTGGAAGGAGATTCACTCAACGTTGTTACATTAATCAACAATCACCAATAAATCGAAATGCACAGAGGTTATCTTCCAAGTGGGAAATTGGTGGACAACTATGGGATCAAAAATCAGGTCAAAGATAGAAACAATCGAAGATATAGAAAATAACAATTTGAGAGTGAAAAATACGCAATCACTATCTACAGCACAAGTTGTCAGTGAAATGTGGGTAAACTCGAACACTCTATCCCTAGATGATTTTGCATCGATGATGTTGTTAAGAAGAACAATGAAAGCTTCACGATCAGGCCATCTAGTACAGACAATGAAACTTCGCCGAAATGTCGAATTTCGCGCATAAAGGTTTCTGAAAATAAACCATCTCTACTTAAACCATGTCTTTTATTTACCGTTCTCGTTCAGGTGTCGGATCAGTGTAGGGACATAAAAATATAGCTAGGGTGTTAGTATCACTGACTCAAAAACGGGATTTTATCATGATTCCTGAAAATGCATGAGTTTGAAATCAAAATTCGATATTACTGGGCTACTCAATTTAAAAACATTAAATAAAGTAGAGTCACAATATAATTGTGCTCTGCACGTTGGATGAGTTTTGTTTAGGATTTCTGTATATGTTTGGAATAAAACATCCAATATTATTATCGGCACATTATTCGATGAATTGATAAGTCAGTCATACTTCACAGAGAGCAATTCATTTACCAAAATTACCATGTTTAAACAATTGAAAAGAGCAGTAGAATAAGAAATAATAAATGAAAAAAGAAAAAAAAAACAGAACAAACAAGACGTATAGAGAATGTGTCAGTAATGACAAACACTGAATTAAAGTCTACCAGTATCAATATTCACAAATTGTTCTGTTAAACAAATCCCAGTATAATGTGTAATGATTGAGATTTTTTGAAGAATGTGTCTATATAAAACCCCGAAAAATCACTGCAATCATTAAGAGTAAGAAATTACATTAATTCAGTTATCAGTTTAACATGTATAAAATTTGTAAAATCTCAACAAAAACAGATACTTAAAGACAAGAAAACAATCTTAATTATATTATTTCAGTGTAAGTACAAAATTACACACTAGCCCAAGTTTTTTTTTAATTAAAATTTTTATCCAATCACTCTAATTAAACAAATTTAGCTTTACAGATAAGCATGCATTCTAGTTAATAGCTGTAACAGTCAACAGAATCGTAATCCTAGCGATGATGATCATCATCATAATAACAATAATACTGAGCTAGTAAATCCACTTTCATATCATGGTTTTTTGGAAAAGAAAAAAAAAGACTATTATCTTAACAAACCAAAAAGATATCGATTACGAATTATGATAGGCATACTACATATTGATGTACGATGTACGAATTGTTATATGTATATTGAGTTCAAGTGACCAATCGATATGATTAGAGTATTTTAAAACATTTCAACTACGTAAACACCTAAACACAAATAAGTTAAGATTAAAGAAGTAAAAAGTTGAAATATTTTGTTTCAAGAGATACACAAGTACAGATGAATAATTGTTAAACAAATAGGCAGAGCTGTAGGATTGACAAACAAGTCCACTGATCAATTAAATTCAATAAGTGTTTGTGAAAAACTAATGCGTATTCCAGTGAACATTGTTTTAATTTATAATATGAAAGAAAATGCATTTTAAAGTAATATTGTTGTGTTTGGAACATTTTCACTTAACCATTTACTGATCACATCACGATGAGTTTTTGTCCATTTAATATTTTCTTTTGACCGTTTAAATAAATCATTTAGACCACGTTTGAGAACATGATTTTCCAGTAGTTTTTGTCCAGAATTTTGCATAGCAAGTACCTAGTGAATTACAAATAAATAATTTTTATTAATAATTATATAATGTGTATACAAATCACTATTGAGTTGTCATTTGTTCCGATTATATTAACTTGTGTAATTGACAAGGCTATACAATATTTTAAATTTGGTGAATCAATAAATACCCCCCAAAGGTAGTGATTTCATTGAACTCCAACAATCGAAAGATTTTGGCTTCTTCGTTGGTCTGTTTAACGGATATTAATAATTTGAAAATCTTAATAAGATTTGCTTTAGTTCAAAATATCTCGAAATCTCTACAAGTGCCTTCCAACCATATTTAAAAAGAAACCAGTAAAATTGTTGTCAACTCAAACGTCATTTGAAGAAAAATCAAAGATTCATTAAACAAACTTGAAGAAATTTTACTCATATTTAGTCTGCCTTTGCTTGTATTTGTACTTAAAAGCGTTTCAGATAAAACTGTTGTTACTTTCAAATTAAAAATGTTAAACTAATTTGTAAACTGATACAGTAAAAGTGATAGGTGCATACCTAACGTATGTATATCCTACTAACTATCAGAAATAAGTGAGTTAATTGGCATGAACTGGTAAACCTCATGCTCAAAACCTCTCTGGAATTTGATAATAGTAGAGTGAATATATTCAAAACAACATCTTGTTTTGGAGTTTCAACATTTTATCACTCCAAACAAACGTTGGTTTTGTCCATAGGATAATGAACCTTCACAATTTAACCATGAATTTCATCACACAGTTTGTTTAAGTAAGCTATAAATCTTTCCCATCATAAATACGGACTTAATCTTGTGTAATGATATATATATATAAATTATCTGGGAATAACTTTTGTTAAGAGAAAGCCATATTACTTTCGTCACAAGTATGTTTAATCCTCAATGGCTAACAGTCAGTACTTACATTAAGAATGAACTAGGTATTGGAGCCACTAAAACGAAATGATCATTCTAATTGTTCTAATTAGGAAAATTTGTTTAAAGTTTATCAATAACGGCAGTCTAGCAGTAATAATTGAGGTGCAAGTTCTAGTAATATGCCAACTTAATATGATTAACATACCAACCGGTTTATGTGTTAAAGTTAGTAGTCGACAACTATTAATTCTCTGGTTTTACAGGAATAATAAGACTTTCAGTTCAAAGTATCAAACATCATAAATTCATCAACAAAATGAGCACAAATTTCAAAATTTGAACTAACTTCTTCTTTATCCGGTATGTTATTTAGTGTGTAATGACGTTTTGACAATATTTTAAGAATTACAGTAAGTACACACCTGGAAAATAAAAGAAGTGGATTTAATCCTTATCTCAGTAAAATTTGTATTGAACGAAGCATAACTTACCGGATATTTTTATGATCAAGTTAATACTACTATCTTATATCGTTAATTATTTAGTAGTATCGATTAGTTTCAAGTGCTTGACATCTTATTAAGGAAAAAACAATTGGAAATGGACTTCATATCCTGAATTGCATGTGGCAAAGGGTATGATTCTTCTCATAAAAACATGACAAGAAAAAAATTGAATGTTAAAAGAGCTTTTTTCCTGAATTACAACCAGATACCATTTCGGCGACAAATCTCTACTGTCTGGTAATGAAACGACTACCACACATTTTCAAAACTATTCCCCAATATCCAGATATATATATTTCAACTACTTGGTAAACAATTAGTAACTCATAAGTAAAGTTTAAAATATGTAACCTGATAATTTTTAGACCATTAACTAAACTAGGTGTTTGTCGAATACTAGTGACTATATTACAATGAAATCTTTATGCTTAAATCTCTCTCGAATTCAGTGTCATTCCCTTATCCGATAGTGGAAAGTATATGACGATAAATTTGGATTAACGTCAATGCCAGATACAAAAACCGCTACATCAAATATCACTTTGCGTGCTTCCGTTCGAGTTTATTCGGCACTCATAGTTTATTGCGTATAAAATGGTCTACTTAATTTTATTATACTCAGTTTAGCCATACATAAGTTGACATGTAAAGCTATACTCTATACCTGCATGAAAGTGAAAGTAGAACAGGTTAATTAAGAAATTTCCGAGCCAAATTCTAAAATTCATAACTTCTCTTATTGACAATAAAATGTAAGTTGTGTTAATTACATTTAAGTTACTATTCTGATATAATAAATAAAACTTATTGTCATATTCTCATTTTACAGTAATTACTTATTTTAATGTGATATCGTCTAAAAAGGTGAACTGGAATGTTCAAACATGAAATAAATGTTGATTGAAGGAATAATTTCAAGTGTTTTCTAGTAAACTAATTTTATTACTTACTCATTATTACGCCCAGAGTTTGCAGTTTGATGATATTTGCAAATGTCATTGAGATCATCAGATGAAGGGCTAAATAAGATGGAGTAGTACAAACTAGTCTTAATTTTATTGACTATCTATATAGGCAATGAAATTTATTTCAAGATTTTATTTTGTAAATACTTTGACCTATTTAATATATTATCAGTAAGTTAAAATCAAATAAGATTTTATCAAATGTTAGAAACTCAATCCTTGAATTAATTTTCATCCGATGGAGAGTAAGAAAACTACCTTGAAATGAACTAAATGAATTTTATGAAAAATCTGTATATTGATGCTTACATGTCAAGTTAAAACTACCTTCACATTTTAGACAATGTAAGACGTTGGGTATACAAACATCAAGTTTCTTTCCTATTATGACTTATTGCTCTGCATTTTCAAGATATGAATTAGAACGAATAGTGAAGATTGTATCATATTTTAAAAAAATCAGAACAATAAATAATGATAAGGTAGTTTTATTTTCATCTACTTTTTAAAAAGGATGGCTGTACGTTAAACAACCCTGACCGATCTGATGCAACAATGGGGTCAACAGGTCACATCGTCTTCCTGTGGCTTAACAGTAAAGGAATAGTACTAATGAAGGTGGACTTTAGTGGACGTGTAAAATCTTCGCATGGACTAAGTTACTGTGCAAGTTTTTTCAGTCAACATCATCACAATAAGTAATATACATATACATACACAAGGAGTTGCACTGATGCTGTCTAAACATGCACAAAAGGCACTGATATGATGGGAATCTCATGGACCGAGGATCACTAAAGCATCCTTCAAAACAAAGAAACAGGACATTACAATGAACGTCATCCAATGCTATGCACATACCAATGACTGCAATGACGACGTTAAAGATCGATTCTACAAGAGGCTGCAGTCAATCGTCGAGAAATGTTCACCAAAGGATTTGACGATTCTAATGGTAGACCTGAATGGCAAGGTTGGAATGGACAACACTGGATATAAAGACATCATGGGACGACATGGACTGGGAGAAAGGAACGAAAATGGTGAGAGATTTGCAAACCTATGTGCCTTCAACAAACTGGTCATCGGTGGCACAATATTCCCGCACAAACGCATTGACAAAGCCATATGGATTTCACCGGACCACACTACTCAAAACCAGATTGACCATATCTGTATCAACAAAAAGTTCAGAAGGACCATGGAGGATGTGAGAACCAAGAGAGGAGCTGATATAGCTTCAGACCACCACTTGCTGATCGCCAAAATGAAACTGAAGCTAAAGAAGCACTGGACAACGGGGCAGACAACATCACAGAAGTTTAATACGGCCTTTCTTCGGGATACCGTAAAACTCAACGAATTCAAGATAGCCCTCACCAATAGGTTCCAGGCCTTTCAGGAACTACTCAATGGAGAGGAAGCAACATTGGAGAACAATTGGAAAGGGATTAAGGAGGTAATCACTTCAACATGTCACGAAGTTCTGGGTCACAAGAAGTACCATCATAAGGAATGGATCTCTGTTGATACTCTTGCGAAAATTGAAGAAAGGATGAACAAGAAGGCAGCAATCAATGTCAGCCGAACAAGAGAAGAGAAAGTTAGGGCACAGGCTGCATACACAGAAGCAAACAGACAAGTGAAGAAGAGCACGAGAGCTGACAAACGAAAATATGTGGAAGATCTAGCAATGACGGCGGAAAAGGCTGCAAGAGAAGGAAACTTGAGACAATTGTACGAAACAACAAAGAAGCTGGCCGGAAACTATCGTAAACCAGAACGACCAGTGAAAAGCAAGGAAGGCAAAGTGATCAGCAACACTGAAGAACAGCGAAATAGGTGGATAGAGCAATTTCAGGAACTCCTGAATCGACCAGCTCCACTGAACACAGCCAACATCGAAGCAGCATCCACGGACATCACAATTAATATTGGCGCGCCTACGATTGAGATCAGTATGGCCATCAGACAAATCAAGAGCGGAAAAGCAGCAGGACCACACAACATTCCAGCACAGGCAATGAAATCAGATGCAGAAGCAACTGCAAAAATATTTCACATCCTCTTCAAGAAGATTTGGGATGAAGAACAAGTACCATCAGATTGGAAAGAAGGATACCTCATCAAAATACCAAAGAAAGGCGATCTCAGCAAGTGTGAGAACTACAGAGGCAAAGTCTTCAACAGGGTATCGTTAAACAGAATGAAGGACTTCGTAGACGCCCAACTTCGAGATCAACATGCTGGATTTCGTAAGGATCGATCGTGTACTGACCAAATTGCTACATTACGGATCATTGTGGAACAATCAATTGAATGGAACTCACCACTCTACATCAACTTCATCGACTACGAGAAAGCATTCGATAGCGTGGATAGGAAAACACTGTGGAGGCTTCTTCGACACTACGGTGTGTCTGAGAAAATAGTTAACATCATACGGAATTTTTATGATGGATTCAACTGCGAAATCGTGCACGGAGGACAGCTGACAGACTCTTTCGAGGTGAATACCGGTGTCAGGCAAGGTTGCTTACTCTCACCCTTTCTCTTTCTCCTGGTCATCGACTGGATTATGAAGACGTCGACATCTGAAGGGAAGCACAGTATCAACTGGACAGTTAGGACGCAGCTGGACGATCTGGACTTCGCAGATGACCTGGCTCTTCTATCGCACACGCAACAACAAATGCAAGAGAAGACGACCAGTGTAGCAGCATTCTCTGCAGCAGTAGGTCTCAACATACATAAAGTAAAAAGTAAAATTCTCCGATGCAACACAACATGCACCAACCAAATCACTCTTGATGGAGATGCCTTGGAGGACGTTAACACATTTAAATATCTGGGCAGCATCATCGACAATCAAGGTGGATCGGATGCAGATGTGCGGGCGTGGATTGGCAAAGCAAGGGCTGCATTTCTACAGTTGAAGAATATCTGGAACTCCAAACAACTATCAATAAAAATGTCCATACAGTTCTACTGTATGGAGCGGAAACTTGGAGAACTACGAAAGCTATCATCCAGAAGATACTAACACCACATATTGAATATATACATACAGAAAACTATGATGTTCAACAAAGACAGATTGTATCAATAAAACTGTGTTTACCTTCTAGTGAAACCTTAAGTTTGACTAAGTTTAGTTTAGAAAGTTTAGAAAATGTCATCTTATTCATTTGTTTTTTATAAAAGATACCTTTCCATAAATGTTGCATTTGAAACTTTCGGGTGATAATCTTACTTATTATGATGGAAAAATAAAGATAATTATTTAATCAAAACATCTTTGTCATCACAGACATTTGAAACAAATTTAAACATTTTGAAATTTAAGAAAACAATATTCTTTAAATTAATCTGAACAGATTGTTATGTTCTACTGTAAATTAATCGCACTCTGAAAAGGTTTCAAAGCTAAAAATAATTCAGTAAATCAGCTTTAAAAGTCTTTTGGTAATTTTATCAACTATGAATAACCAATATCAACTGCAGAATTCCAATTATCCGCAAACGATGAGAAGACATTGGTATTTGCACATCAAACACTATGAACAATTAGAGTTAAGGTGAGATATGGAGGTTAGCCTAATTAACTACACGTGGAAAATTTTCCAAATAAAACTATTTGTTATGTAATGTAATTTAATGGAAGTTGTAGAAACTGGAACCACCTCAGTTAATTTGAACCAATTGGTCACAAATGAAAGGCTATCAAATATGCTACTTATATGATAAACAGTAGTCAACTAAACTCCAACATAAATAAACTGAAATTGTAAACATATGAAACACAACGGAAAGAAAGTAATTTTTTAAACGAAGATAAATAAAGAAAATACATTTTCTCAAACTTACGCTTTGGCAGTTGGATGAGAAGTGTTTTTATGTCTAAAAACAAAATTAGAGAAATTTCTTGAACTTTTACTCAGCTAAAACTGAAGATTTTGAAAAAGAATAAATTTGAGTTTTTATTTATTATTTACCAATATTATTATTTTCAATTACTGAGATATTCATCTTTATTTGGACCTTAACACACATTTTGTCTTACAATTTTAAAATATTCGATGAACGGATACCAGATCGTATCGCGATCCATTTGTCAGCTGTTAAAAAGCCTTGATGCACTAGACATAATTTTCATGTTGGTTTAGATCTATTCAAGGATACGAAATTGTAGCTTTGAACGCCATCGAACACAAAAAAATGCTGTGGTAGACATGGTACATTTTGTTGTATATATATTTGGGTAACAACCATTCAAATTCACTGAAAATATTTGTTACACTCAGTAAATGTGTTAAACTATGTAAAACTCCGGCAAACAACATGTAAGTTATCCACTACGGGACAAGTGAAATTTCTTCATAGTTCCACTTCTTTTACGTCTGCCTAGTTTGAGTACTTACATTTTGTTTTAATGAATACAATGAAATTGTTTTAATCGCTTAAAAATATAGTTAAACTAATACAGTTATTATTAATGAATTATGCAAACATGATTGGTAATTAAAATATACCAGGAAATTGATAATTGAAACTAAACGCTTACTCATTTACTATAAGTCTCCATGCTTCACGTATATGTTCCCATAAAAGTGTCTGACCAATAGGATATAATGCAACAGATGAAAGTGCATCCAATAAATCTTGAGGATCATTTTGATTATTTTTTATGATCCATTCTAAATGTCTAAATTATATAATTAACGTCAAAAAATAAAAATAAAAATTGTCAATTTTAACAAAAGTACTTATTTGTATGTACGTTTGTAATTGTTTCAAGTAATATTAGTTAAATAACGATCTAATTTCAAACTCTATTCAAGGAATACACAGATTTTATTTCTTTTTAAGGGTAGTAAGAGTTCGTTTGGTTTTTTGATAAATTTTATCACTGACTGACATCAGTTATTGTTTAGGAACACCTTTTGTCGTTTCCCTAATTTGATTTGAACTCCAAACTCTACTCCATAACTATTAGTTATAGTTACATAGTCTCAGTCAAAATAATCAGACATTAAATATGCTTTGTATTAGTTGGATTCTGACAAGTAATTTTAAGCCTAATTTTCCTATATTTAATACTATGAGTACACACTCATGAACTGAACCACCAAATAATAAATAAAATATTGACTGTATGATCTGATAGTAAATGTAATGACATTGACTAATTAGGTACTTGTAAAATGGTAAAGCCTATCTATCTGTGGGAGAGAACAAACCAGATTCCAGTGGAGGAGGAAATCAGGAAGAAGCGGTAGAAGTGGAAAGGACACACACTACGAAAAGCACCAAACTGCGTCACAAGACAAGCCCTCACATGGAACCCTCAAGGCAAAAGGAAAAGAGGAAGGCCTAGTAACACATGACGCCGAGAAATAAAGAAATATATGAGAGGAATAAACAAACATTGGACAGAACTGGAGAGGGAAGCCCAGGACAGAGTTGGTTGGAGAAAACTGGTGTGCGGCCTATGCTCGATTGAGGGTAACAGGCGTACGTAAGTAAGTAAGTAATCTAAAAAAAGAGATTTCCTCCGTTCTGACCCAATTATTTTGAAGGGAATAGCGTTTAGTAGAACTGACGAATTAACTTAAATTATGGAAACCAAAACTATTGATCATCGAAACAATACTAAGAGATAAACTTCCTCACAAAACCCAAAAGGATTTAATTATAACGCAAATACTGTAACACATAATATGTATGCAACACAAAACAATAACATAAATAGTACTGACTCTTATACGTTTGTATATTTGACATTAAAAAATGTACCTTCTATTTAATTCATTAAAAAGTGACAATCACATGCAGCAACAAATTAAATGTTAGACAACTCACAGTCTTACTATCCACATATCACGAGAACAAGACAATGCCTGTAAAATGCTATTTTTTTCATCCTCTTTGATATCCGCCTCTAATAAACGTTGTTTTAAGAAATCCCATTCTTTATGTCCACCGGTTCTTATCGCTGTGCAATAAACAGCCGGCCTCAAACTTGGCGGGATCCTTAATCATACAACAAATGCAAGAAAATCATACGGAATAATGAACAGTATTTCATATATATCACAGATCAGGTTATATGGAAACTGCATCGGTTTAATATGTGAAATAAAACTGATTAATTAAACACAACAACACACATCTAACTATTCTCATTTATCGACTAAGGTGAACTCGTAATAGTTTCAAGCATATCAAGTGACGAGCATAACTCAGTAAATGATCTACTCATTTCTTGTTTAGTCGATCATAAATACTTTGCGTACTATAGAATGTTTTAGAGGTGAATCAAACAATTTCTTTAAAAAATGACTCTTATCCATTATTATTCACGTTGGATTTCTTGGTACGAATAATGTATGTGAATAAGTTATTAAAATTCCCTAGGAATATGACAGCACTGAAAAAACACTCATTTCTAAATTACTGTTCTGTCAACAAGTCGACAAGTTTCATGCATTGAAGTAAGATTTAAAACTAATTTGACAAGATGGAATTAAATTCTGACTGAGAATTGAGTAACATCTATTTCCAGTGATTAAGATCAACTTGAAAATAGAATTCTTAGGTCAGATGTGCGCGAATAAGAGATAGTGTAAATGTAAGCTTCTCTCAAACTTCATAAATTTATTAACTAGTTCTGCAGTTATTACTTGTTTATGAGTGTTGTATTCTCTGAACGAAGCTGTTAGATTACACAGCTTTGCTTGTCTTTCCGGATAATACCATCTGGATATACTTCTAATTGGAACTTTCATTTAAGCTACAATACTTTCTCATGACATTAATAAAGAAAATGAGAGATTTGTTATACAGAACTTTCTTTCTGGATAGGTGTACTACTTAAATTTAATGAAGAGCAATAGTGTATAACAACGAGATTACAAGTTTATACTGAGACTAAAATAAATCACATTACTTGATTGTTGTCAGACTCAACATTCGTATGTATCAACATTATAGACGACAAAAAAGACTTAAAATGGCAAGCGTAAATACACTCCCATGACTATAGAAACAGTATAAATCGTACACATAAGTTATGATCAAGCGACGAAAACGAATACAATCCAATAAAAATTCCAGACTACTATACGATTTAACAACAGCTGTACACATTGCTAGTGTCAAATATTTTTCACCGCAACTTTGCATTTTGTAGATGGAAACTAGATTTTCATCTACAAGCAGGATGTATTCAAGTAAATAATATTTCTGAATCTAATCTCGTAAATAGTTAAAAAATAATAACAGCTTAAAAGGAAACTTACAAATTTTTGGCAGGATTAAGCATCCAATTCTTGTAATATTCTCTAGCCATTTTAACGCATAAATGATGTTCAGCTTGACATGCTAATCGAGTTAATGTCAGACGCAACATACTTTAAAAAAAAACACATACAAGAGGTGAAATGAATCGATTTTCGATTAACCTATTTAAACTAAAGACTCAATAAGTTTACTGTAAGGATAAGTGGTGACAATGAGTCCACTGATTCGTTTCTAACTTCAGACGAAATTCAAAAGAAAATGCAAAATTCCAGCGCTAATGAAAATGTATTAGGTTTAGTTCATAGCAAACGATGACAATTACAATAAACTGGATTACACATCTTAATAATGCTTTAGTACAGCTAGGAAAGCTGATTCTTTCTTTAACTGCTAATCCGTATGGATTTCAAACTGAGTAGTGAATATGAAAAGTTAAGAAACAGATGTACAAAGTATGCTGTCTGCCTCCAGCAAAGGTTAAATGTTTTGTCTCGATCAACTTAATTTTTAAGAGGTAAATAAGTAAACATATGTTGTTTAGTTTTATGAAACAATCGAACTTTAAAACCCATATCATCACGTAGAATATTATCTGTAATAAACTTAAAACACATAATCAGGCATAAATAAGGTTACAATTCCATTAAAAAATCACCACACGCTATTAAAAGTATATCAGTGTCTGAGAAATGAACATGTTTCATACTAAAATAACGATAAGTTGGTTATTTGTTCTTTCACTTAGTTTTACTATCTAAACACAAATTAAACGGCTTCGATGATGACCAGTATAAACTAGATAATAACCAGAAGACATTGTTTTTAAATCCTGCTTTCAGTTTTCTTTGCTACCACAGATTCTGTATGGCAATCAGTTCTAAGAATTAGAATAGTGATTTTTTTCTCTTAATAAGCAGTTTTTCCAAACGTTCTTGACAGTTATAATTTAATGTAATAGACATAGAACACATGACGAAAATATTTAAACAACCTACTGCTTCATATGATCTTTATCTTCTTTCATTATAGTCCAGTCTACTGATTTAAGCGGATCATCTACAAGCGTACGTAGATATGCTTGAAAAGCTCCATAACTCTCATCCATGGCAAGCATACGGTCCAAATAGGAGAGTGCTCGACGTGTTGTTTCCCATGCAACATACTGATCTTCTTTTTTTAAATATTTTGTCAGATTTAAGTATACATTATATGAAACAGTGGCGCGACTTTAAGTGATTATAAGTGAAAATAGATAGATAGAAAAAGACTGAATTTATAATCATTATACACATTTAAAAGATATTCAAAATGCAATTTTGTGCTGAGTATACATTTGCAGAAGTCATACATACATCAGATAAATTTTTGACTAGTCACTTGTTAGTGAGGCATACTATGAAAAAAAGTTCTTTCGACCACTAACTAAACTTTTATTGATCATTCAGTTAAGTTCAGCTAGATTTCAGATAAGCTTGCCCTTTAACAACCAACTCAGTTCAGTTTAGCGAGGCTTTACGATGTAACAAATAGCGAAGTAAATATTGTACACATGTAAATTCTCCATATTAGTAGGGGAAATGCAACTACTAAGTTTGATTTGTCATGATTTTCACTGTATAAACAATGAATTCTGATTGAAAGTAGTTGATACATTTTCGGTAATGATTGTGTGGTTTTGTTCAATTTTTGTTTACTAGGAAAAAATAAAAGTTCACACCTTACATACACCTATGGACCTGGTTAGTTTGGTTTTTTTTTAATTATAAAAGTTTAATATAGTAATTATAAATAACCTTAGCTAAACAAAAACAATTTCAACGCTATTTAAAACGAAAGTTATTTTTTTTTACAGAGAAATTTCTGGAAATATAAATTCCGTATCTAAAAAGCAATAAAAAAAAACTAATCATGTTGCTGAATTAGATAGAAACATCAATCAGTTTTTTTAATTTTTTTCACCTAGTTGTTTTTCGATTTGAGCCGGGAATTTGTAAAAAAATCTTTTACAGAATAACAACAATGCAATAAACAGTAAATAAATTACAAGATAGTGATAAACAAATAAAGGAGAAAAATTATTTTTTATTTTCCCGGAACTCATTACATTTAAAACGTAAACTACCACTGGATATTATTAGTAAACGATATGCAAGTTGAGAGGAAATGCAACTGTTAAAATTTATCGAATTCGATCTTTTTTGCGTTAAAAAAACTTAACAATCTTCACAACCCCGTAATGCAATATTTACAAGTAAAAATTCCATTACTTGACAAATGGAAATCCTCATACTTTCTTGCCTACTAGGTTA
This sequence comes from Schistosoma turkestanicum, assembly GCA_944470395.2. Taxonomy (NCBI): domain Eukaryota; kingdom Metazoa; phylum Platyhelminthes; class Trematoda; order Strigeidida; family Schistosomatidae; genus Schistosoma; species Schistosoma turkestanicum. Next base: position 44,021,086 of record OX103971.1, read on the forward strand.
GTGAATATCACACTGTGAAAAAGTTTTATCGGTTTTATATCAACTCACTAATCGGTTACTAAAAGGTCAACCATTATATCTACACTATGGACAATCGCACGTGAAGAAGACGGAGATCAGACGAAAAATGTCTATCATGTAAATAAAACAACACTCATTCTATCAAACCTCTTATTTTGAAGGCATTTCTTTTTTACTAAAGAAATATCACAAATGAGTGTGTCCCTTCGTTACTTCTATAGCATGAACCCTTATCTTGTTGTATTAATGTCAGTTTGTCAAGACAAAGTTATTGAAGACATTCACTTCGTGAAAAATTAATAATACTAGTATTATACATGATATCTTAACTTGATTGACCATACAATCTAACAATCATAATCTTATGTTTTCAACCTTCCATGCATAAATCCAATCCAATCATAACTTCAACGTGTATCTACTGAGGTCTTCGCCAAGATAATAAAATGTTTTATAGATTTATGGCTTCAACAGTTGTACACTAAGAAATTGATTATTTAATCATGCACATTTATTAAATCGTAATTTACATTGGATGCAAACCTGCGTAAAATAATAAATATAGATAAGAACACTTACTTTGCCAAATTGAATAAATCATCCAAAATTTGTGTTCGTGAATGTAGTGGAATAGCCTAGATATAAAAACAGTCAAACCAATTAATTTCTAACTTGGTTAATACTACAAACAGTTAAAAAAATGATTGTGGCTAAAACGTTTTTGGTTGACATTTTTTTAATAATTAAGATATTATTGTCCTATGAAACTGTGTAACAAAGTCGATTAACATATTCGCATGAGAAATATTTATTCAGCTAACTCCTTAACTATAAAGCGTAAATCAATGAATTTATTGTAGTAATTATACCAACTTGATCGGATAAAACCTATTAACTGATAATTCATAATCAAACATTAGTTTACGACAATATTTTGTAGGAATTTTTCTAATAATGCATACTTACACGATGATCTGTATATAACTGTTCGGTCAATAGTTCCCAATTATTGTCAGCATAATGAACACGATAAAAACCAGCTTGTTTAATATTGAATAAATACCAAGAATTTTCTGTTACATCCAATTTTTGAGTCATTGTTTCTGTTGAAATTAAAGTAAATATTTATGGAAATATTATGAAATTACTTGAATGAATAATGAATATTCATAAGTAAACATTATTGTTTATAAAGGTAAAGAGGTGAATGGATTTTCATTAGTGTACAAAAACACAAACAAAATTAGTAGTTTAACATGATCCTAACCGCAGAAATGTTGACGTTACCGTAAATACACCGAATTACAATTTGTTATCACTTAAAAACAACATGATCTGAACTTTAGTATTTTTATAACAGCCCACTATGCAGCATACGAGCATTAGTAACATTATTCTGGTCATTTTATAATCCAACAAAACTTTCAAAGATTCTATTATCTGTTTAAATATATTTTTTTGGACAAGACTTATTTTGTCATAAAGATTACTTGTTAAACTCTGTGAATAGATGCTACAAGTAACGTAACTTTTTCTCACCAGCAAAATCTTCGCCCACTATTCTTATACCTTACTACAGTAATAATATTGAAACTACTCGATATCATTAAATGAAACAATTATACTGAAAGTAGGTTGTGAGAGGTAAATGAACTCTAAAATACTGAACATATGTCCAATGCATGGTTCCATCATTTACTTGAGATCATTCAGTTTAGCTTTCATTAACGAACAAAATAAATCTGTGAGCTATTTGAGAGTGGAGAGCATCGAGTCAATGTTTTGTCCTTGGTCAGGACTTTTTAGCATTTAGACATCATGACATGATAGCAAATTGAGAACTTGAAAAGTATCTTTAGATTGTTGTAATGAAATCTATGAGATTATATTTTCACCCTCAATTAAACCACAATGCAGTACGCTCGCTCTTCAACTGAATAAATGAGAAGTCATTCATTCAAATGAATTTTAGAACCTCACTTTGAGATCCTGAGCTCCATTGCACTGAAGAGTAGATAATTGCTAACGAGTAATTTATACAATTGTGTTTGGTTTTTTGATAATGCTTCAACAGTTATTGTTTTGTTATCACAAAAATTTATTTGAAATTTGATTTTTGATAACCAATCTTCAATTTACATACGGTTATTATAACAGCTGTTTTATCAACTGTTTTGTGTAAAATTTAGGCCTTCTTTCAAATCATGAAATTGCTTTACTTTCGAAATAGAGATTTATACTTGAATTTCAACTTCTTGTTTGAAGTAAAGAAAATTTCATTGATTTTACTTGACGTAAAACCTTTTAACATAGCCGAAATTCTAACTGAAAGAGCTCAGTCACAGTATATAGGTTAGTAATATTATGTAGTTCTCACTGTAGACTGCTTTCAGTGCATGCTTCCTTCATGTTATTAAAACCAATCACACACCAACAACATAATTTTACTATGGTTGAATAAATGTTACAACGAACTAGTAAAATTATGATGCTGTGAAGACCTTGAGTTAATTGTAAATTTTAACATGAACCGGACTCCGGATATGAAAATCTTTTAATGCAAGAAATTATTCAACACGTTGGGTTGATCTATTCAGATCAAAGTTATCATGCTCCAAATAATGTATTGCTTTTCAATATTATTTGTTTCATAACTGGGCAGCGCCTACTGATTAGTCAGTAAATCACTCAAAGTCGTTAGTATTCGATACTTTTACTAGAGTATAATATTTTATACTGTTGAGTGATTTAGGCTAAACTTGGCTAATAACGGTTTATGATCTCAATGATGTTGATGTTGTTTGATCTTAATTTGACATTTACATATATTTTTCACGTGAACGTGCTCTTTTATTTAATTAGGATTCATATTAAAATCCTAAAAAAGTTCTTGATAATTTTTTGATCATCTGTTAACAATGCACAGTCGCATAGATTATTCTGCTAAGCCATATTTCTTCATTAGTGTGTTTTAAAGTATTACATTTATCAACTATTACTTGTAATAAAAAAATATAGAAGAAAAAACTAGAGACAAAACTATGACTTGCTATTCATCATCCAAATAACGTCTGCTTCATCCCAGTTGTTAGTCTTTGCTGATCCATAAGTCAGTGGAATTTTCCATGTGAAACTAAAATTAAAAGAATCAACTCATTTAGGTTGGGTTTTTTTTACATAAATGTTAATTTTCTTTCATCATTACTGTTAAACAAAGAGATGATAAGATATTGTAGTGACTAAGAAGTGTTTACTTTAAAGTTTACTCAGCCAACTTCATGAAGTTAAGTGAAATCAAGTCAAGGAAGTTATGTAAACGATGTAAGACCTTCACGGCATTTATTAAATGGATGAAATAAAATTAGTTTACAACACAACCAAATGAAATTTCATTTATTTCGATAGGTAACACGCACTATTTTTGGTTTATGGAAGCATTTGGTCATAGCTCTGTGCATGTGAATGTATTCAATAATTTTACGGAAATGAAATGTAAACAAATTAATCCAGTTGTTTGTGCTACTCAAAAAGTGACACTGTTCATTGCTGCAATAAAATCACATATGATTCTAATTAAATTTGGTTATTATGTTATTGAAGGATCCCCTGTACACTTGAGACGTTTAAGATAACTCATCAAAACCATCAACTTACTTAATCTATTTTAGAGTTATTAGATATCTATAAATATTTGAAATTTACCACTCTTTGATCAGTTGCACAGTATGAGGTTTCTGTGGATATGCATATATTTCTCAATGATTACAAATTGGGCTATATATATTTTTACATGCTCGATATCTCCAAGTTTCTTATTCTTGCTCGTCAAATGATGATTCAATTCACTTTTATTTTATTCAATTATATTTAACTGCCTGTTCTACTTTAATGCTTACTTGCTAAATTTCTACATCTATCAAACAGTGATAACTTCCTATGATGAATTGTGAATAAACTATGATAAATTGGTTAAACATTCATTTCAAATGAATGAATACTGTCCATAAGGTGATTGTTTGTTTATCGAAAAATTCTTTATCATGATTTATACACTGGTGGATAGTTCAAATTTAGTTATCGTTGACTTCTGTTTCGCCTTACAAACATAAATAGCCTTCAGTTAGTAAAAACAAACAGTGAGTCGACTACATACAGGCAGTTATTTTACTTACTTGTATGGTGAAGGATTTTTAGGCGATTTCGCATCCTGTGGTTCTAAGTAATGCTTTTGTGTGAATTGAAATTCTCCATCGAGATTGCGTTGAATTATCACTAGTGGATAATTCATTTGTTTCATCCAGGTATCCATGACATCTTTAACATTGACATCTTTACCTACAAGTTTGGCTGCCTGAAATGGTAATTAAATATTTCTGTAATATGACAGTACTAGGATATTTTACGATTACAATAATACAATCGAGAAACTTTGAAATTAAGTGGAAAATAAGAGATTTTTTCTCATCAAGCATCGAATTTAATTTAGTTTTAGTAATAATTAGATAAAGCTAAGCAATGGATATGGTCATAACTTATAAATCAGTGGTGTTTTGTAGTCCTGTGTTTGAGATAAAGAAGATTTAGTAGCCTAAGTGAATACTTTTGATGATATAGCGTTGTCTGAACCAGATAATTTAAATGTAAATTTTTGTTATCTTAACATGTCTATAATATATCGGCAATTAAACTGTCCAGCTCAAAAAACACAATATCATCAAAATACGTTTTATTGAATAATGATATTCATCAATATTTGAACGAAAAATTCAATAAAAATTGTAAAAAGTATATGTGAAGTTATTTTCGGCGATTCAAATTCAAATAACCTCGATGTTTCATCCAGTAAACTCATTTGAAACTGTTTAGTCGAATAACTGACATCAAAACTATCACAGAATATATATTATTGAGCAATCAAATCTAGACCAAAAAATAAACTTAAGAAATTAAATTGCTTCCTTTGATAATTTAAGCAATAGACTGACGATTCTTTTGTTTCATTTACAGATAATTGTTGGAGATCATTAATTATCAGAAACAATGAAGTAGCTGGTTTAACCGCATTAGGACGGTGCATGAGGTGCTTTTTGATTTCATTACCCAGGCAATCGATCCTCACTGTTCATTCAAATGATTAGCATTTTCTAAATACATTCAGTTTTAAACACGATTTCATTATCGTTTATAATAATCATTGGTTAACACTTTTATTCTCTACAAGGTTTTATTTCGGAAGGCCTAGAAGCTTATTTTTAAAATTATATTATGTTTTAAATGAATCACACTTCCCAGCATTATCCATTTTCACTGACCTGAAGTGTGAATTTCGCGATATTGTCAACTTCTCTCTTGGTTATTAAACTCTTACATATGATCAGATGAAAATTTAATTATCATTGCTGAATGATTAGTACCATTAATCGTGCAAATAAATAATAAGTGGGAATTATAATTATCACAAATCTAATTAACAAGGTGAAGGTGTAAGCCAAAATAGAAATCCGTCAGTTAATTTTATTATCACATCTAATCTAATTTCCTAAAAGCAGTCATTTTGAAGAATGGATATCTTTTGAACTTGCATAAAAATGATTACGCCTAAAAAAAACCTACTACATTTTATTATTCTTTAACATAATATAGAGAAACTAATGTGCAACTTCATATCAAAAACTTGCCAAGTTATGTTGAATTCTTCAATACCCTTTATGGATATATTCGTTTCCAAAGTAACTCAACATGAGTAATCCAATAAGATCATGAAATAATTAGTCAAATAATTAATTTCAATGAAAACATCTATTATGAATCAAATTCAAGACATACCTCAGTGAGCGCTCTCCACAAATCTTCATGAACCGTATTTTTATATTTGTTTTGATAAAGATAATTCTTTAACAGAAAGAAAATTATAAAAATGAACATTATAAAAATATCTATACATACTCATGTAGCTACAGAAATTTCACCCGATTATCTCATGTTTCATATGTAAACATAGGGCCAACACAGTAAGTCTTAATCCCTTTCTATCCCATAATTCCATACAACTTATACACTAGAAATAGAATGGTAATTCACAAGGAATCAAATTTCTTATGAGAAATATTGTTGACATATATCTTTAAAACCAGTAACTAGATATGTGTAATCCATTCTCTAACAAGTTAAAAATTGTATTGGTAATATTCAACCTTCCAATTACTACTCAAATATATCTTGAACGATAGGAATTAAAATGAAATGTATTTCAATTGGTGAATATATGCTGAAAAATGTTCATTCACTATCAATGCCTTTCGTTTAATTCAACAGTAATGATAGGAGGAGAACTGAAGTATTATAATTATTAGGATATTATTTGTAGTTTAGAAGTTATCAACGATGTAACAAAAAAGTATTTAACTAGTCCTTCTCAAATCTCTACAACGAATGTATTACTGCGTATTTAAATACTGTCACTAAAATTTTACCTAGTGCCACAATAAAATGAACTTTAAGAGGAAAACTAAACTAGGATTATTAATTAACTTCAACATACCTTCACACCTGCTCGAAATGCGTTTCTACCCATAAATGACTCCATCATTCTCAAAACAGAAGCACCCTGTAAAACAGTGTACACATGAAGTCGAATTATTAATTATAAACAGTATTCAAATAAGCAGAGAGTTTGCAGTTTTTAGACAGTTTGATAAAGTTATACCACGAAAAACAGTTTTGCTAAAAGTTGTGTATTTAGAAACGGTCCTTTTACGATATCATTTGAAAAGGAAAAAATCAGTGTTGTAAATTAAATATTCCATTTTCTGCAAGTAATTAAATACCATACTTTAACATCTATATACTTCAAAAACAAATTCATTGGAAGCATTTTCGTTTTCACCTTTTCATAATCCTTAAAGGTAACATAATGACTGATCACTGATTCTCAATAAGACCACTAGTCTAAAGGAACTCAACACTGAATACAGTATATTTAGATGCCACTAATGAACGTAATCACTACCTGTAAAACAAGATTCCCTGTGAGTTATTATTAATAAACCAGGTGTCAGTGAAACTCACTGATGAAGATATGAATCTCAATCAAGGCATGATTTTTATTAACACACTGTGGATACATTATATCAACGAATCTCAACTAGCATATTATCTAGATATAGGGCTTTTAGTTGGTTCCTTTCTCCACCTTTCTGATTATCAAGTTAATGATTACTGCTTCAACCCTTTAATTAAATGTATGAATACTTTGATTACACTAAGCGTTTTATTAATTCACGAAAATCTACATGTTGTAAACAATCTGAAACATTGATCATTGTAAGTAGAACAAGATTATCATTCACAGTTTGAAGAATAAAATAAATTCACCTCATTGAAAGGTTCTCATTAACTGAAAACAATTCATAATGTCACGATAAACAAAGTTTTACATAACTTAGTAAATTCAACTGAAATGGATGCTTGGAAACGAATCAAAAATCATGATAAGTGGAAAAAAGGCATAAGATATAATATTAAATAAGTTCTATAGTGATACGCATTGATATATTCAAAAAAAAACATGTTTCCTAAGAATTGTGATAAAATGTTTCAAGTACTCAGAGATTTCTTGTACCTCTGCAGTATCAATAAATGAAATATTACTAAATGCTCAGAAATAACTTTGTTATTGCAGAATCTCCAATGTTTCAATACATCCATCATTCAGTTGATAAAATTACCCATGTATTGAAAAGTTTAATATAAGCATTTAGTAAATTCGTTGAAATGAACATTGCTACAACGAAGAACTTCAAATCACTACAATAAACGCAGTAAGTTTTTGTCTAAATAGACAATATAACACCTAATAGTTTAATCTGTGAATACTAATGATTGTATGGATATCCCTGGATTGTATTTTTGAATCTGATTTTTTACTGAGAATATTGAATCACTTGCCTTGTTATAAGAGATTGGATCGAAAATTTCATTAATTTCATTTGGATAATAAACGGGTTGTATGACTGGCCGGGAAGTAACTAACGAATCACTAATCAATACTTTCTGTATATCGTCCAGAAGAAATTGTTCATCCTATATGTTGAAAACAAAGTAGATTACAATTATCGATCGAACATGTTATTGAATCAACTGAAAGATATTTATTTAGGTAAATTTCCTTTATTTACATTACGTTTTTTGATTATTCTAACTAATTAAACATCAGAAATTTTCATCATTAGTATGTATTTGTTAGTTTTCGTGTAATTTAGACCTATCAATTAGTATTCATTTAATGAATAATGAAATTAGGGAAAACTCGACTAATTTGTATTATTCAAGAAAACATAATTCACTTGGGATTGTCTTCATAGGTTTTTGTTTTACTTATTATAAATTTTAATTAATAGATAGCTTTTGGCTGAAATTATTTAGTAATTCCTTACTTTTCAGTGTCGTAGGTATAGATGATTTTAGTTTTAGATTACTGTGGACAGCAGAAAAAGTAGCATTTTACCAACTTAATATTATCAAAGTTTCAAACTGCAGAGTTGAAAACGATTTGATATATTCAGTATGACGTTTCACCGCCTTATTCGGCGTACTGATGAAAATGTTGAACAATCACTTCTTTTCTATCTACAAAATTTAAAAACTGATATCTCAACAAGCAAACAGCTACGAATTTCAGGTGCATGAGAGTTAATATGCAAATGCGGATACTAGGAAACAAAATTAAATGGAAGAGAAAAATAGTTTGTTAACAAATACTACATTTTTGAAGATAACGGCTGTGGATCGAACAGAATGTAACATTTGTTTTTTCCAGTCTTATATCAACCATGTGCCTTGATATTTTCTACGTTCGATTACTTAATTGACTAATATAATATGATTCAAATCTTCATTATGAAACTAAAAACTCAAAAACTGAAGTTAGTATTTTAGGATAATATTTATTTGAAGACAGTCCTATATGAAGCCTTACCCTTATGTGTTGTGTTGGATGTCATCAGTCAAAAATAGTTGTCTGGAATATAGAACACTCTGTGATGTTACTTCAGATCCTATAGGCATCACCAGTGCTCTTCTGATTGTAGAAGCCCCTTGCTATCATATGGCTCAAAATCTGGAATTTGCAGTTTCTCAGTGTTGTCTCTAATATCAGTTATAGTGTTGACGATATCAGATTATCTAAACTAATGACCACAGTTGAACAATATGTATAATATTTAAAAGATACTAAAAACCAGACGAATATGAAATCGGTCACTAATCAGTAGTCAACCTGTTTCACATGAATACAACATACCATTCCCCACTCCGGATGAACATGATCCACTCCAATATACTCGGCGAAACTTGCGAAACCTTCATTCAACCATAGGTCGTCCCACCAATTCAAAGTAACCAGATTTCCAAACCACTAAAAATTTAAATGAAAAAATATATTTGTATACCATAGTTTGACAGCTGTTCTGAAATATATAATTAATTATTTTCTAAATACGAATTCTTTAGATTTCACTATTCTCTACTTAAATACAACGTTATTCCAGTTTAAGTATTGGGCTTGTTTGTCTTCAGTGATTAGGACAACTTTGAGTCTTCTTCTTTGAGGAATTTAACTGGGGTAAAACGTTCTCTAGACAAAGGTCAATTCACAAGAAGTGAGTGTTATTAACACAAACTATTTAATCAGTGTACTCGTCAGCTAGGTAGACAGTAAAAGAAATATTTTATTTTAGAAGTAAAAAGAAGCATATATTTACTAAAAATAGTACTCAACTTATATAACATAACAGACGGTCATTTCCTAAACACCATTAAGCTTCTTTCAATAGTAATTATATAATTAAGTGATACTAGTTTTAAAGTTACTTATTCCAATGATTTACTCAAATCGCTGTTTAATAATAAGATATTATTACCTGATGAGCTACTTCATGAGAAATGACCGTTGCTACTTTTTGTTGAGTAGCTGCTGTACCGAATTCCGGATCCCATAACATTGTCGCTTCTCGATATATCATAAGACCCCAATTCTCCATTGCACCGGCAGCGAAATCAGGCACCGCTACCATGTCTAATATTTAAAAATGAAAAAGATGAGTTTGAAAGTAAGATGCATGTGAACATTTATTACATGAAAAATATACTGTTTTTTTCTTATGTTCTTATAAAAGCATTTATACATTTGAAATAGTTCATTATTTTTTTCCCATACTTCTCAAAAATCATCATGATGATGATAAATTAGAAGTCTCATCAGGTTAAAGTCATAATATTAACATGTAAAAGTTATCTGATTAGAATTAGTGAGTCGCTTCAAAAACATATACTGGAGTTATCTGTTTCAGAGAAGCTGAATTAACACCTCCTATGATTGCATGCATACGAACGAAGGTTTTATTTATAGGTTGATGAATCAATACATAAAATCCCAGTCAATGAAGTTTATTATAGGTGTGAGATTAAAAACAATGAGTTTAGACTGAACGACCTGAATTTAAAACTTCCCCTGAAACAATGCCAGGATTACCGCCGGTTCTCAGAGCTCAGACCACTTCGTTCCGTTGAAATAATTCTTACTAAAATAAAACTAGCCATAAAAAAACAATCATTTAAACCATATACACTGTAAGTTAAATCATTTTAATCGATAAAATGGACCAAAAAATTTTTTTGATATACAAAACCAGTACATTTTTGAGAACATTTTGATTTATTCTGTAATAATATGTAAGTTAGTTTCAGAAAGTGATTATCCTCCTGTGAGCGTATTCAAAAGAGTATACCAAACTTACTGCAAATAATGAATATTAGATTAGGCAAATAATCAGCTAGTGCTTTATTGCCTCCTTGATAATAATATCACAATCATGTATAATAAAACTATAACTGAAATCAATCTGATGCATAATTAGTGTTTTTAATTATGCCTGATCGATTTTATTTCGGAATTACGCAACACTAACCTGTTTTTTTAAGTGGATAAGAAAGTTCAAAGTATTCTTCGAAAAATCCAATTATTTTCTTCCCTGTTTCTAGAGCATACTTGGCTGAATGAATTTTATCTGATCTTGTCCATACAGTAAACTGGATTGTTCATATTTTTAAAAAATAAATAAGACAAACGAAAAAAAATTGAAAATATAATATTTATTCAATTAATACTAATAAGAAATAATTATTTATTTATTTTATGTATAAAATATAATATAGTATATTTATATATATATATATAATATAATATTTCGTTATTTACTACGATTTGTATAATTACTTGTACTTTAATAAAAAGACATTTTTTGAAATTTATCTATACTAAATATTAATTATTAAATTAAAGATGGCTTATCGTCCTACGTATTCTCGAGAAGCTTAAATGGAAGGCTACAGCTAGGTTTAAGTATGAAGAAAATTCACTTACTTTACATCATAGTTTTATAAATAAAGAGAAGAGACTAGTTACCTATTACCATCGTTAATCTGTTACAAGCAAATCACACACTTGCCACTTTGCTTAGATTGATTTTCTATGCTCCAAATTACGTAATTCGTAATAATTTTCTAAATCCTTCCACTTAATTTGTTTCATACATTTTATAACGATCAAAAATATCTATCTCATGAAATACAATTTCCTTACTGACTTTACTGAAACCCTGGTTTTATTGGTTTTTCGATTTGTTTTCCAAATACGAAATTCTTGTAGACCACCAGTAGTCTTATTTTCTTTGATAACTTAGCACAAAAATCCTGATCGTAACCTTACCATTATTAAGTGTCATTCACATTTCCAAAATAAATTGAATCTTCAGAATTGCACGTTGATACGTGCTAAATATTTTTTATATGTCAGTTTACTTGTAATTCTGGACAATGAACTATATAACTAACAAAGTTGAATCATTCTTTCCTTTAGGATTAAAAAGTTACACTGATTAACAGAATCAGTGCAATGAAAAATAGGAATACACTTTAAATCATGTTGACTGTTAAATTTTAATATTTCCCACAACCAATTATAGTGTTAATATCACTTGTTATGATTCGCAATACATATTTTTGCAAACAAGATTATCAATACAAACCAGTTTTTTTTAGCTGAAAAACATTTATCAGGACAATCAACTCAGACTATAAATGGTGAATAGTAGATGCACATCGTTTGATTGGGAACTGAATTCTTATTTCTAAAAACATATCACATATTTTTGAAATAAACAAATATATAGTCCTGCTTATTATTGTCACCAATGTATGAGAATACATGAGGAAATGAATAATAATTGCAAAACTTTGTTCAACACATAATTTTATGGTTTTCAATTAGTAGGACTGATTTTATAACACTCCAATGTCACAGTTTATAAGTACTGGATTTGATAATACAAAATACATTGAGACTGTCATCATGAATTCTGAATGAAATTATTTGCGATTGACAATATCCTTGAAGTACCATCTGTATCAGTTGATCATTCACATTAGTTTAGTAGAAAAAGATCTTTCAACATTTCTTCACTTAAAAAAATGGTAGTCACTGGACATAGACTAACATAACATTGGTTAAGTATACTGGGATTAACGTAGAATTTTGGAATATATGTAAAAAACATACTTGATGATAATGAATTATCTTCATACAACAAATGAGCTAGAAACAATATAAAATTGCCTATTGTATGGCTAATCATTTTTAGCCTTAAAACCATAGACTTACATATATATGTTAGTTTATTTATTCTAGGTCATTACCATTCTTCCTATATTGTTGTAATGCATTACATGAAGGTCAAAAAAGAAAATGTTATTATTTATTAATAAATCAAATTATTCAATGTTCATTTGACTTCAACGTACATTTCTTCCCTTAGAATCAATGCCACGAATTGACGCGAACTGGGAAACTACAAATGCCAACAAGTATGTTGACATATTGACACTTGGTTCATATTTATCAAGATACCAATTATCATACAATGCTTCAGTACTTTCTAAAGCCATATTTGAAAGGGAATGATAATCTTTTTGACGTATTAAACTGACCTGAATAAATCAAAACGTGATAAATAGAAAAAAAACTAAAATTATTAACTGCTGAAATAATCTGCATTGTTTTTTTTTATCTGTAAAACAAACTGATTGTTAGAAAATATAGAAATAATACCTCCAATAAGCATTAGGTTTAGTTACAGGTTGTATAAATTATAAATGCTTAACTGAAATAAATAACAGAATTTATCAAACTCTGCAATCTTTTTTGAAAACGACAAACATATGAATTAAAGTACCATTCAATCTTATGAAGATATGATATTGCTTGAGCTGAAAGTGGAACTAATTAGATATGCTGATTAACAGTTGCGATTATATTTGCTTGAGATTTAAAATCCCCCAATACGCTGTCAGGAAGAAACTGCACATATTGACTTAGGGTGGTTTTCATTCAGTCGACGTTTTCATTTCACTGACTTATTATTAGGCATAGATCGGAAATTGTGCTGATTCATTGGGCATGAAATTACCTATTCACTCTTAAACACATACGCTTCGTATTGATTAGTTCACTTTAGTTTTACTTTTTAGGGATTATCAGTTGATGAAGAATTATCTGTAGCCCACAATGAAAGAAATAATTTCGTTCATAGTATTGAAGCTAGAATGGAAAATAATTAGCGACATAAAAATCAGATTTTTGTGAATTCAATGAAATGGTATTTTAAAAGTTCTATAAACTGTCATGGCAGAATTTTTTGAGAGACTATTTAATTTCAGTTAGAGCTTTGGAGATTTGTGTTCTTTTTTTACACATTTGAACTCGTTAATCAATCATAGTGAGACCACCATTAGAAACCTGGAAGCAATGGACGGCCGCGCTCACTAGTAACTAGCTTCGTGAGAAAATTCTTGGAGTTCTAGTGAGAAGACGTGACCAATGGAGTTTGACCCTGTCGAGTGTAGGCAGTAACTATCAAAGACAAATGGGTGAGGTCGCGCAAAATCTCTAGATCAATCAGAGTTAGACATTAACACCGTTGGATGCCGGCCCAGTGGTCCTATGATTAGGCGTTCGCGCACAATACCGAAGGTCTCAGGTTCGAATAATGTAAGGTGGAGGAGTCGTGGATGCGCACTGCTAATGAGTCCTATACCAGGACGAAACAGCTGTTCAGTGCTTACAGGTCTCTAATGGTGTCCTGACAATGATTGATTGATGAGTTCAAATGTGCTAAAAAAAGACTATTTATTGTTACTTAAAACTGTTTACTAGCTAATTACTTCTCGTTCAAATTTTCTTTAATTTTTCTGTGACTTTTGTTAACTCACCCTACAAAAAACTATTAGCTATTTAATTAGATTTTTTATGACGAAAACTAATAAATATTTAGAAAAAATGAAAACAAAATCATTTCAACAATGTGCTGAAACAGATCAACTAGTTCTAATTGTTTTCTTTTCATTTCCTAATTCAATGTCTAATGAATTAATTTGAGCACGATTTAAATTGAACTTTCGTCTTTCTTGGTAGTTTACATTCATTGAAATTTAGAAACAAAACGTCATCAATGATTATATCAATACTCAAATCAACTTACATGAAAGATCCTAAAAAGAAACATTAAATCTTACTTTAAATCATAAAGTTATCAAACAACTTTGATGTTAATGAATTGTAATCTGATGTGTGTGATTTATGAATAAGGCTAACAAACAATTTGATTTAATTATGTTTGGATAAATTAGAAAAAATAGGAAAACATATAACCTGAAATATCAACCTTCTTGAATTGTGTTTTGATTGAGTAAATCATATCATTATTACTATTATTATTTTACAAACCTTACTTCTATTATTACAAGTTCATACTCTACTAGGAAGTAAAACTAAGAACTTCAAAAGCGTCAAACTAGTTTACTATCTAAGTCAGTGAAGTAATATGAAGTAGTCTCTTCACGACAGAACATTTTGATTTATATATTCTTGATATCTAGAATTTGGTCAGTGTTTTATATCATCAGTCATTCTGTTTACGAACATATTATTTATTATTGTATGATAGTATTATGGTTGATATAGTTTTGATTTTTGAACAGTTCAAGTGTAAATAAACATGACTGAAATGAGGGCGTACTGGATGTTAAGAAATTTCACACCTGAAATTGTGCTTTAAATCCAGGTTCATCCCAGCAAGGAAATACACGTCTGGCATCAGTTGGTTGAAGTTGACTTGTCGCAAGATATCTAAAACACAATAAGCCGAAATAGAAATCAAATTTTTTGATTTATATAAATATATATATTTATATCAGATAAACAAGAGAGGATTCACATTTCTTCAGACTAACATGATTCCTATGGCTTCTGCTATATGTAGGAGACGGGATCGAATTCCATTGGGAAATAATAGATCATGCGAAATGATCTATCGAAAACGATGACCGGATATAAGTTTATAAGTAATTTTATCTTTATTATTTTTTGTTATTATTATTTTCACATTCTGTATTTCTTCTTTATGCTTATATTCTCTATTATCCAATCATTTTACTCTCTTCTTACTATACAATTCTAAAAGAGCTTTATGATTACTATTTTAGGTCTGTCAATACAAGTTTAACCCACTACTTCCAATATTGAAATATTGGCAAAAACGTTTGTTAGATTTTATTATCCTTACCACTAAAAGTACATCTATCTTGCTACAGTCGTCTTCTACTTTTACCTCTTATGTTTAGTTACGTAATCTATTTCATTACGATCAGTGACATCATGAATTCATGATTTCAAATAAAAAAATACCGATCTCCATATTTATATAATGAATACCATAGAATGTGCTCACTAGTGACTAGCTTCGTGAGGAAATTCTCAGAGTTATGGTGAGAAGCCGTGACCAATGGAGCTCAACCCTGTCGCGTGCAGGCAGTGACTACCATAGACAGTGGGTGAGGTTGAGAAATACCTTAGCTTGATCAGAGTTGGACATTTGCACCGTCGGATGCCGGTTGAGTGGTTCAGAAGATAGGCATTGGCGCGCAAGACCGGACGTCCTGGATTCGAATCCTGTATATAACAGGAGTCGTGGATGCGCAATCCTGATATGTCCCATTCTAGGACTAAACAGGCCTACAGTGAGCCCATGTTTCTAATACTGATTGATCCGATTTAAAATGAAAAACAACATTCGCCACATTTGTTCAAGAAAAACTCCGAAAGTTGCCTTGATTGAAATATATCAATATCAATAATATCAATAATCATGTTTATTAAAGTAAAGCCTGATAACGATCTAACTGAAAACAATATTGTTCGTTTATACTTTTTGTTTTAATATTTTCAAAGTGAGTTGTTAATCTTTGTTCATAAGATTCTACAATACAAAGTTATACATAACAAATTAAGTTTGAACCAATTGCAAGCATGGATTTATGACATTTTACTGATAATATAAGAGTAAATGATTACAAAATTTTTACGATACATTCACTTTTGCTTAGAAACAGCAATGAAGCATTATGTATGTCTGTAATCTTTTACAAGATGAATACTGATTCTTAATGTTTGTTATTAGTATTACCAATTGTAGGCTATATTTCTAAGCAAGTTTTCATTGTGGACCATACACCAACCAACACACTGATCGTCAACACTGTAATAATATGTAATTCTTTTTATTTAATACAAAGTCATATCATCACTGATATCGGAATCACGAACTTCTAAAAATGAAACCAAATAATCTCGTAGTATTAAAATTTATTATAATAAAATGCTATGGATTACTAAATGTGAGTAAATGCGATAAACAGTTGTATTACATGTTGTCTAATTATGTCATTTACTAATGTGTACAGAAACAACCATAGAGATACAAAGGAAATATTGAGAGTTTAAACAGTCATTTACCTAGAAAGATGAAATGTAAACAGTAATGCAACTATCGTTTTTACAATGATAACACTTAGGATGCAGCTAGACGATTTAGATTTCTCAGATGATTTAGCTAATCTATGTCCATGATATTTTTCTATGTTATTTCACGTGTTATGTCAATAACCAGATTTTCATGAACTGCTGTTAAACAGACGAAACCCATTACAACTATGCTATAACAATATTTGAAGAAATAAAAAGTGTGTATACCTTTTTGGATGGGAATTTTTCTGGTTAGTGTTTCCTTTGAACTCAAAAGAAATATCTATTAACAACAAAGTCACAATTTACAATACTAACGTCAACACAGTTGTTCTATTTTATGGAGCCGAAATTTGGAGAACTACAAAAGCTATTCTCAGATATATACAGGTGCTTATTAACAATTGTCTACAAAAGATACTACTCACCTGTTGGAGGGAGACACCACCAACAGTAATTCACTGTGGGAAAGAACAAACCAGCTTTCATGTGACGAGTAAATTAGGAAAGAAGCTCTGAAAGTAGACACAGCATATGTTGCCAAAATCACTGAATGCTATCGCAAGGAAAGCCCTTATTAGACAGAAATCCTCACTGCCAAAAAGGAGGTAAACCAAGGAACACATAGCGCCGAGAACTCAAAAGAACATTTTATACTACCAGCACTTTATAGTACTACTGCGCAATCAGGGTGAAAATAATGGGTTTGCAACGGGCATTTATTTAAAAGAATCTATCAAAACCAGTCTACATGATAATCAATGTTTCTTGCTTTTAAAAACTAATTAGTTGAAAGTAACCTGTTATTACTTCTGTTTTAGACTTACTTATACGTTCCATTTTCCATATACTTGCTCAAATACCAACCTTTCAGTTCATCGTTCAAAGCTGAACGGAATTGTCCAAAAGTTAATTTGTAGTACGTAAAGGGTTGAAGTGAATTTCTCAGCTCAATTCGATACCATTCCAAGTCTTCTTCATAAGATATATTTTTAAGATCAATGTGACCATGATGTGAGTCACCTTCACCATTCATAATAGATATCTGAAAAAAGATAGAATGGTAACCTTTTTTGAAAGAAACATTTACATATGATAAATATTAACATGAGGTACTAGAAAACCGTTTCATTTAAATACATATGACGAATCATCATGTGTGTCTTTGTAGCTTGTCAGTTTTTGCTTAGTTGCTTCCGGATTACGATTTTATAATTTGTTTCTTCAGATTTCAAATATCTACGCAAAAGGATTGCATTGCATTATTTGATGAATGTAAACATTTCAAATAATTAATCAGTGCCAATTTTCTTGTTCTGATAAGTTTTTAAAATCATTTATGTATATTCTATGCAAAGAATGTCAGAAATCAAAACCATTCAAATCAGTGGAAAAAAGCTTTTTGAGCTCATTTATATTTCCATGAAATATGAAACAGTCTACTAACAATCAGTGGGGTCCAAAAATTACAGTCAGTTTGTTTACGCATTTATAGTAATGAACGACATTTTTTGAGATAGAATAATGTGGTTATAGAATATGACATGTTATTCTTTAGGAGTACTCTGAGTTTATAAGTAAGTGAAAGTTTTTTTGCCAGTAGAATGTGTAATAAAAATCTTTTTTGTTCAAAGAATCGGTTGACAAAGCATTCATTTTCATTAAACACTAGTATTCTGATACTCACTTACGAGTAGACAAATTACATTTTACTATGACAAACATCTATGTCGATGTTGTGAAATAATCGGACTATTTGACAATAATTAAATGCCAGCTCGAATGGAGACATGTTAGAAAGATTCGTAGATTACTGACAATAAAACAACTAGTTAAAGGGAATATATTCATCATTTTCATCAGGTGAAATACTGTTTTTGTTCACTGGCAGCTAGTAAACAGAAGCACATAAAAAAAAGAATAAGCTGTAATTCAATACAACAGAATTCATTTCAGCTCAGTATTCAGTTTCATCCTCATTTGCATAACCATATGGGATTGATATATACAATTTTTTTCCCCGAAACTAAATAATTAAGACATTGTGATAAAAGATTAAGAAAATTCCCTAAATTCATTAATAAACATTGGCGACATCCAAGTCTTGATTCGGACATAAATGTTGAACAATAACTGATTTTCATACAAATACGAAAATGTACAAATATATATGTATATAACTTTTCTTTACTTATTTCGCCTTATTACATACATCTTAAAAAATTAAGTTAAGACAAAAGAAAAAACCCTAATGAAACAGATGTTCAAATATAATCAAATAATCAAGGCTTTTTTTTCTTTGTAAATCAATATAGTTAGAAGCTTTTCTGTATAAGCAAATAAATCAAAAATCATATTGATATTTTTGAAAAGAATTCAATGTTTCACTCTTTTCGTCATATAAAGACTTCGCATTAAAGATTGGTTACATCTTTAGTTTACAGTTTCTTTCACACAAAAAAAGCTATCTTATTTTCAAACTGAGCGCCACAACATTTTGTAGTTTCAACTACATTAAACAAAACCAGATAGAGGTTTCTTTTGAATGTTTGTGAAACATTTACTGAATAACGCAATACATCAAAATGATGAATACAGGATTAAATAGGAGAAGAAGAAGAGTAATAAAGAAACTTCAAACTAATGAATTAGCAATTAAGTATTGCATTCTTTTTGTGTGATAGCAAAAAGTTTCAGCTAAAAGCTGAAAGCATTCGTCGATTTTCTTGCTTTTTTTATGAAGTTATTACACACGGAGGATTGCGTCGGTTTATCAATAATTTGAACTGTATTCAACATTCAATGAACCTTGATTTTCAATAGTACAGCTGTCATACTAATTTCGATTCATTGAGTTGATTTGATTTCGTCTACAGTCTAAATGTTTCATTCCTGAGGTTTAGTCAGTAGTATGACAATTTTATAAAAAAATTAATTCACTTCAATCAATTTACATTGTAATTAATAATGAATTTTTACGAAATTAGGATGCCAGATTTATTATGGAATTCTTTTTTTGAACTAAAATATACAAAAATATATTATTGAAAATTCTCTATAAATTAATAATCAAATATCTTACTTACGCTGACTTTATCTAAACTAACATTTAAACGACTATGAGCATGTACAAAGAATATTTTGGTAGATATTGAGCAATAAATTTTGATAGTGACAGATCCATTAAAAAAGAATGTTTCCGGTTTGCCTTGATGTAAATGAACTTGAAGTTTTAAATCATAGAAATTTGGAATAACTGAATATGGCAATCGTACATCTTTCATTGATCTATTCGATAATGATTCAAGTGCTCTTTGTAGTAGGTCATCTTTGGCATTTTCTAAATAAATAAAAAAATAAATTCAACAAAAAAAATTATAATTAATTTTTCTGCCTTTGTTATCGTTGTAAGTGGTTTTGCTTAATGTATTCAAACTTGACAAGTAGAACACCAAAGCATGATGTAAAGTTTGCTATTATTGAATTTTAAATAAGCCTTTTTTTGACTGCCTACCTTTTCACTATCATTTTAAAGGTTTTTTTTTGGAAAGTTTGAATGGAAAAAAGTGAAGCTTGTTATTGTTTGAAGATTTAACAGCTTGATAACTTTCAAATTCAATGGGCCTTTTGAATTCGTTATCGAAGAACAATTCTCCTGTTAATTTTCAGAAACTATTTAAAAGTCAAATCAGTAGTATAGATAGATTTTAAAGGCAGTCTGCCCTTAATGGCAGTATCTTTCAAGTCAAGTTAAGTTTAATTGGTTTGAATGGTTTTTCCCGATTTCCTCTAATCTTTTTTTTAAGATTTTTTCCCACTTGTGTAAGGAGACTAGGTACAAACGTCGTAGCTACATAAAGAAAAGCGTGTCTTACAAGTTGATGATCATTAAAATACTATAACCATTAAACATGGCTTATAAATTTGTAAATGCAAGGTCTATAAAACTGTCTTTTTGATCGCTGACTCACTGTTATAAAAGTATAACAATAACGAATTCGAGATAAACCATTTTCCTAGTCATCAGTTCTCTAATTAATTAATGAATAGGTTTTTTTTAATTTATGATCTTTCTATGCCAAAATATGGATTTATCTTTAGTCTTCATCCATGTATTGGTATTTAAATATTTCCAGTATTCATTTCCATGTTTTAAATGCTTTAGTGTGACATTTTGATTCGAAGAAATAATCCGGCAATTTCTCCAAAGCTAGTTAGATTAAATTACGGAAATTATCTTGTATGGCGTCTTCATATGCCAATATCGATCAGTGAGTCTTAAATGTAATAAATTGTGCTTTTATTTCAATAATGAAATCTATTCTACGTGAAACGTCATTAGGATGAGAATTTTAATACTGAACTGTAATTTATTATTTTGATGTCGCATTATATGGGCAAAAAATATACTCTATTTAATGAAAGACGTAAAATGAACTATCTATGAACTATCGTCAAAGTTTGATAGAAAAATATATCAAGATAACTCAGTTGGTGTAGTATCGGTTGAAGTAAGTCAGTAGCATTTTGTTAAACTGTAATTAAAGAATTTAAGTAACAATAACCAATGCCAAATGAGGAATAAGTTAAACTAAACAGATTTTATGGAAAATAAAATAACAAGTTGATTCATAATAAGTGCTAAGACATATGTGATTCAGTTATTCAAATTTCACTTTCACAAATCTTATTGAACATTCTAGATTAAACTGTGGGACAGAAGTAGTGATAGAGACATTTTCTAGGCTATGGTTAACAATTTCTAACGGAACAGAGATATAATTTTAATCGTGTAAAGACATATTGCGGGGGAAATAAACGACATACGTGGAGATTATTCCGTCTGAAGATGAAGTACTAACTTTAGCTAAAAAAGCACTGATTATCGGAAAGCACTCTAAAGCTTTGGCGGCCTATGCTGCAATGGGGTGATAGGTCTAAGTTAGTAAGTAGCTCAGGTGTGTGATTATGGTGGTGTTTCGTTCTCTGAGCTGGATATTTTGGTTGTGAAGCTTTCATTGTTCTTCAGAAGAACATCTTCAGAACAAACTTCAGACGGAAGTAAGTAAGTAAGTACTCTAAAGCTGTTTTGTCCTATTATGTTACTCTAATTATTCATAAATACAACCGCATCAGAGTATAAATTCAAAACCTTCACGTTTCACATACGGAGTGCAACCTGCAGATCATAGTATTAGCACTGAATAATTCAAAGATTCAACTTCAATCACTTTCCGATCTTGTGTGATCATCATCTATAATACCCATATCATACTTATTTTAGTTTTATGGAAATCGCTGTTTTACATTGAAATCATGAATGAGTCATTGTTAGACTTCCATTTAAAACCTAGAAGAATTGGACGGCTGTTTCGTCCTGGTATGGAATTCTTCAGCACTGCGCGTCCACGAATCTTGTTACCTGCGGGATTCGAACCCAAGACCTTCAATCTTTGGCGCGAAAACCGAGCCGGCATCCAATGGTGTTAATGTCAAACTTTGACAAAGCTAAGGTTTTGCTCAACCTTATCCATTGTCTTCGGTAGTTACTGCCTGAACCCGACTAGGCTGAACTCCACTGGTCACGTCCTGCGTTTCTATCCTGTGGACGTTCACTGCTGTTGAGCCCCATATCAGGACGAAACGGCAGTCCAGTGCTTCCAGCTTCCTAATGATGTTCTGGCAATAATGTATTCATGATTTGAATTTAAAATATTTATTCTAGTCAAACTCGCTTTCTAACATATAACTAGGTAGATAGAACGGTTTTGCCAGTAGTATTGAACCGAAATTTACTAAAGTCAAATAAATGTCACTGTTTCGATTGATAAACAAACTTACTATCTATTAAAAGGTTATATTTTCTTTCATATACTTAAAGATATAAATAAAATATATATTTAGAACTCAGTTTACTTGAAAATATCAGGTTAAACCTTGATTGTGGGATTCATTAAGATAGATTCAGTTAGCTTCATGTCGCCAGTCTAAAATGAGTAAACTACTAAGTTACGATAATATTTACTGTATTGTTGTGATAAATTTTTGAAATTTAATAGCATTTGGAAGAATTTTCTGCATAATTATATCACTTCCTAGTTTAGCTAATTGTTACAATGATTGACTATCATTGTTTACAAATTATTATTTAAATATAATCTAACCTGAAATAAACATCAATCATGTGGTTCTAACTGTTCTGTTTTTCATTTCATCAACATAATGATTCATGTGTACCACTTGCCTACTTATTAATATAATCACTGAGGTCAGTGTAGAAAGTAACTCTGTTTATGTTTGTCAAACAAATACACATTTACACTAAACGAAACAAACAAACAAACAGCAATTAGAAAAAACAGAAAAAAAACATGATGAATTTAGTTTTTATTTTGTTTTAACAAAATATTTTGTTTATATATAGAACAGAAGAACCTAACAGCGTAAAATAAATTTAGGTAATTCAAAATAAAACAGTAGTTTCATAGCGCAACACCTGCTACAATGTTCTTTTTTTGCTAAGGAAATTTTTCGAAGCTTAATTGTTTTTCTTTTCCTGCTTCATACACAAACATTTATGATAGTGTAAATGAAATTCTCATTTAAATTAGCAAATATGTGTATATATTTAACATGTTGGAGTTGTTGTGAATTTTTATTTGAAGTATATGTTAAAATAGTGTTATTCAGAAGAACAACCAGTCAAGCCAACTGAGCTATCAAAACAATTCCAACGTTATCCTGGGATCAGAATAGGCTTTCTCATCTTAGAATGACATATTTTCATGAATTCAACTGAGTGAATCCTCACTGTGTTAAATAATATTTCTTGGAAAGTTATTAAACAATGCATCTGTAGTAAGAAGCTATGACTTAAAGTATATTGAGTCAAGAAAATGTTCTATGCAAGTATGATCAGTCTGTTGAGAGATTTAGATACATATTTTAAGCGTAAAGTCTCAAAGTAATATTATCAGTTAAGGAGTTCTGTTAAAATTTGAACTTGTATGAATATGGAAAGTATTAGTAATAACTTTTTCACTGGTGAAATGAATGACTTAATTTATTTGTATAATCCATCGGGTAATCACTTTCACAAAAGAGGAAAAAAATGAGCCACCACCTACTCACCTAGAAGTCTCACTGAAAAGAAATGCTGACTAGTCGGATCCAAATGTCAAGGTCCTTTGAAAACCAGATGTACAGAAGAAGACAACCAATGAACTGCTCGTTTTGCAAATAAGAGACTGAAGATCAAGTGTACACATTTTGTTTGATAAAGTGTGGCTTCTTTAAATAAGCTACTATTCTACCTGCTCTTAAGGTCTAACATTCATTACAACTCTAGTTGTAGTCTTAATTTTACAAACGTTATTAATAACCAATTACTATATTGTTGAATTGACTTTCCACTCAATTTCAGACTCTATATATTTGTGTCAAGACCTGATATTTATAGAAATGAAAACGTACTTCGTTGATTCATTCATAGAAATCACTTTTGTCTACTAAGTGTCATATTTACCGGTGAAAATATACAGCTGTTTCACACAAAACCGGCACTAGATATTTTTTTCAGTGTATCAGACTATTGAACTGGATTTCCTCATGATAAGAAAAAATTTATTGTTTGATAAACTAATTTCGAACTAATTCGGTTATCACTTAAAGATTGTGTAGACCAAGTTAATGGCTGTCATGGTTTGTAAAATTTCTATCCGTTAAACTCATTATCTATCAATGCTAATAAGATCTATAAAACAATCAACTGAATTTTACTAGTCATTGGTGATAATGTTATTACTATCTAATTGAAAAGAGCAATTTTTTATTCCCATTGATAAGATATCAAACTTGCCGCTTCACTTATCTGTCAAGGTCATGCAAATTTTAATTAGTTTTCACGAATAATCAAACCCTTAGTTTAATTTTATAGCCTAAAAGACCATAATTACAGTTAATTAGTGGGAAGCATGAAAAATTAGAAAGTTCACAGGTTAACCAACAAATTAAACATAGAATAACTTATCAAATGATGAAAACCATTTTGACATTGGTTACTATTTTTATATATTTGAGGTCAAATCAACTTAGTTTGCGTAGAAAATTCAAAAATTCAAAAATCTGTATCATAATTAGTTTGTAAGAATAAAAATTAATCCTTCAGGCAAAAATAATTAAAACCGAAATTTCTATGATTTGATAAACTTTGTAGATGACAAATATGCAAGAATGAAGAATTTATCATCTTTTACTTCAATTAATCTTAATTATAATGTAACAGTTTTGATTTCCTGAACAAAAAAAATTATGATCATTCTTTCAGATTCAAAGGCTTCTATAATTTATATAGAGAAATTAAGTTGATCTATTCTCAAACAATTATCATATATGCTTCATCGTACTTTATACAAATAGAAAATGTATACAAATTTCTGCTAATACTTTATGAGCTCATTGTACATGGTATCTTTATTTGAAGTGTAATTTTATTCTAATGATTTCCAGTCATGTCAAAGTATCAATCTAACATGAAAATATGAAGTGAAAAATTTGAATTATGCTGACAATTCACGCATAAATAATGATACATTATGGTAATAGAAAGCTGCCACCGAAATAATCCAAATATTTTTTCAGGTATAAGTTACATAAAATTAGTTTGGCTTTTATAATCTTAAAAGTATGCTCACTAAAATAAGAATTTACACGAAAAGTGAGTTAACACAATTTTAAACTTTGATAGTTTTATGTAGTTAAATATGATAACAGTACTTTTAAATCATCCAGGATAGGTAAGGTGTTGACGTCTATAAAAAGGTAATATTAATGTCTCATTTGAATAAACTGGGTGATAGGGTAACGACTTAGATTGCAATAATGATTTAACTTCCTGTTAGATTCTCGTGAATACATTCACTATTTCTGGTCTAGACATATCACAGTGTGCGGTAAATTTTCATTTCAGATTTCTAGTAATGATAGAAATTTAGAGTTGCGTAACATTATCAATAAACTGTCCATACATTAACACAGATTTAATCACCTTGTTTAGACAGGAAAAAACTTTGCTGTAAAAGTTTCTTATAACAAAGTATCCCTCAGCAAAGAATGGGATTAGATTGTGTCTGAACAAATACTAACACTTTATATTTTTGAGAGTAACGTAAGGGAATGTGAACTCTGTATATGATTGTGCTGAAAAATAACTTTACTGACGAACATTGTGAAACCGAAGACACAAGCTGTCAGCAAAATCTTTTTGTGAAATTCATACAGTTGACAATAATTAATACACTCTTATCTGTTTTTTAGATAAAGATTAGTAAAGATTAAAACGTCACAGTCAAAATGAAACTTTTAGTTTGTAGCTGTGAGTAACATGATGAGCGAACTATCGAACTACCTATTATATTAAATATTTAAACAGAAAGTGTTATTATACGCTCTGATTCATTATCCACAATTATATATGATTAAAAATCCTCCATATTAACAGTCAATTACTAGAGAATAAGAATATATCATGACAAGATACATCCAATATATTAAAGTTTACTAATATCTACCTTATAATCAATCCAATAATAAAAACTTTATGAATTCAATTTAAAAGAGTTCCACTTCTTCAACCAATCGAATTAAAATAAGAATTATAAATGGACTTTGAGGAAAATGGCAGGCAGTCCAATGTTTTGAGGTTTCTAATGATGGTCTAACAATGATTGTCTGATGATTTCGACGTATAAAAACACTGATCTCCAGAACTTTAACTTACAAAACTAAAGTAATTTTTGGATAAACTGAATGTTCGAAAATTCACTAATTTATGGTAACAAAAATGTAATATGTGATACATTCCAATTCAATATGCAAAGATACTTAATTCATTGTAGATTATCACAAACATCAACCACATGGAAAAAAGTGAAATATGCAATCTGTTGTTTGTTTAAGTATATTTTAGTTAGTTAAATTACATCGCTTTTTATAGTAATCATTCATCCAGTTTGCGAATAGTCAAACTCATTTTGAAGCTAAACAGTATTTTAATAGTTTATTAATAATAAACTTCTTTTAGATTTTATTTACATGGTAAGATTGATCAGCTAAACTGTAATTGGTTTATTCATGAAATACAGTGAATGTTTATTCTAGGCTGGTAAATTAGGTAATATAGTTGAACAGAAACAAACGTTACGATGAAGTCACTCAGAGTCATTTTGATTACTTTACACTACTTTTTAGTGCTGAAAGCAAGACCGAGAACTTTAGCTGTTAAATCTACTGGGAAATAATGTGTATGAATAAGGGATTTGCGCTATTCAACCTTGCATAACAGTTTAAAAAATAAATGATTCTTAATATGTAACTCTTATCATCATCATATCTAATGAATTGAATTGATTTTCATATTAAACTTACAATTGTACAAGATTAAAGGAAATGAAATATGGTTTAGATTGAGTGGAGTAAACTTGATCAATAAAAGTATAGTTATGTGTATCAATAAAAGACAAAACTACCGGCTTACATAGAAACACTTTTGTTTTGTCATCAAGTTAAATATGATCTTACTAAATCTGATTGATTGATTGATTTATGAAATAATTCAGATATTGTAAACACAAAAGTACTTTGCTTACCTGAAGTACATATTTCATCAAGCTCATTACATTTCAAATGACTGGATTCAGCATCTGTACAAAACAAAAAGTAAGATAAATAACAATATATGGAAATTTTTTTTAAATAATGATAAAGTTTTTCCAAAAAATACAAAAGATTTTATTGACTCTCTGCAAAAGTAATTAATTTTTTTCAAAAAATATATATATACCAGTGTTACCGTGTGATAATGATAATAATGTGTACAGTTTCAGATGCATACGATGAAACCGAGATAATATTCAATCTAGTAAATGGAATCAGTGAATTTAGATTTTAAAGTCAAAATTGTGAAAATCCTCTTCAATGATTTGAAGGCGAATAAAACTTATTTATCACAGTTATTGAGAAAACCAATAATTTATGAGACCAACTAAGAAAATTGTAAAAGCTACTACACAAATTTAAAATGAAGAATTTTATACTTGAATAAGTGAAACACGAATTAAATTTATTCTTCATTTGATGTTAGATAATGTTTGAATATTCACTTTGAAAAACTGATAACTTTCTTCAGTTACCAACTTTCATAAAATTCATATACTTACTAGCTACTAGGTGGTGCAAAGTAATGTTCATTGAGAAGTTGAAACCAATGACAAGAAAACATAGATATCAGATTAGTGGCACAAGTGTCAATAACGAAATTTATTTGATGGCTACATAATATCACATAGTATTAAGTGAGGTGAGAAATGTGGGGTTTTGGACTTCAACTTAATAGTCTTAATGTATCAGCCTTAAAATAAAAGCCTATCGTACTGTACTTGAGATCCCTTGAAGAGTTTTTGATGGACAACACATAAAAAAAACAGAAATCTAGTGCTGCCTGCTTTTGCTAGCAATGTTTCTGTTGAAAAAGTCATTTAAATAGTGAAATTCAAAATATTTAATGACATTTTGGTGTATAATTGATGATGTCTGTTAACCATCACTTATATATTTTCCTTTTCTTGTTTTAAATTTCCCCAAAAAAATATGTGACAAGCTAAACGGATACATTCAGTATGATTATAAAAGTAATGAATCATTTTCAAATAACACAATTCATTGAAAGTTCGTTCAGCAAGCAGTACTTGATGAAAAACATATTGTTTTGTTGACAAGCTATGTTTTATCCATGACAAAAGGTTAACTACATCTCATTATTCTCTCTGAGTAAATCTGGACCATTCATTTTTTAATTTATTCTTACAACTAAAGTTTACCGTACAAAATCTTGTTAACTGAGACAAAATATTTATTATTTACCATCCTTTTTTGTAGTCATTCTGTGTTATCCATATTTAAATGCATTCTAATCACGTGTGCTTCACCTTTTACAACAACTAGACTGAGATTCGCATCTAGGTTAAAAGTAGATCATCAACTTTAATTAGTGATTAGAATTTTCATAATACAGACTTAACGAGGAAGATTGTAAAATCACAAGACAATGTAAAGATGTTAAAAATTTATCCATTTTCTCCTATTTCTTGTAACAAAATAATCATTGAATTGTATAAATTCTGTAAAAACTCCACTTATCGAAGTTTATCACATTACTAATGGCAAATAATATACATTTTTGATTAACTGTAAGCTAACACCGTGTCTTATGAATTAGAATCTTTTGTATAGTGGATGTTTATTCCTTGATAGTTTTGTCTTCTCATTAACATCCAGATAAACTATGCATATCCACATAACTGTCTATTTATTTTCAGTACGTCCCAAGCAAAATGAAGAAAGCAATGATAAGGAGAATTCAACAACAATTAACCAAACCCAAAAGAATATAAATCACAAAAGAGTTAAATATGTGCCACTTTTGAAACTCTGTAAACACGCTTTCTTATGTATTGGATTTTGATGGCTTTTCAAAGCCTTTTAATTATTTAATAAATAATAATAATAATAATTTAAAATCACTGAGCATTTATGCTCTTTTGTTTGATAATCATCAAATGGATAATCGCCTTATCATACAACTGACTTACTTTAAACTTCACTTGTATCAAGACAACTCACTTCTGTTAGGTAAAGTCCGGAACATTGTGTTTTGTGATCCACAGTTTATTTCCTAATAGATCACTTGATCTATTAAATCACTGTAAAATACGATTGTACAGCTATTGAGTAAATGACAAAGCTAAAAAGAATTTTTTAATCACTCTATTATCTTCAAACTCCTCCTAATCAGTAGCAATAAATCGATTTCGTTGCTTCAATATCAATATACTATTTATATGGTGATTGTTAGAAAACAGTAGGTTCAATAACATTTTGGAGTTTTTTAAATTCATCCAAATGGACAATAGTTAGCTCAAAACATCAAACAAAAAAAAACGACTTTTAATCAATAAAACAGTTTGGTTTTAGTAAGATTAAAACACACCTTCGAATGAATCAACAACAAAGTGTTTCAAATGTTAAACAAAATTCGAAAAAAATTATAGTGTTTCAGCATTGATCACACAGCTTTTCTCTATGAAATATCTGTATGAATAGTTAAAATAGATTACGGTGCATTAGTTATTCACAAATGTACATTAATAATGCACTGTGATAGGATACTCCCTTATTATTTTTTTTCTAGACTTGGTAATGTTACTGTTTTCTTCATCTCTATTACTGATCGATCTGATCAGCTGCTTGAAAGAAACACCTATAAGTCTAGTCACAACTAAATGTCATAGTGTCGAATAAACTTTAAAAAATCCATATGTTCATAGGTGTACGTTGTAGAAACTATACCACTCCACTTCGAAATGTTGTATTTTCAATAATATGGACCGAATGAATTATAGATAGTTAAAGTGATGTAATAACAACTGATCTAAGTTCACAAATGAAAATAGTCAAAATACTTTAAATGTCATTTTTGGAAACTTCCTTTCAGTGTATAAATACATTACTGGTGTATTGTAGGGTATATGTAAGATTACTTATTCCAAAAGGTTTATTATATAAAAAATTTTTTGAAAAATTTAACTTTTATCCTTAAATGTAAAATGCATCTGACAATTGTGCTTTTAATACGTCATCAAAGTATACAAAAGGAAAATGTCAACATGAAAAAAATTTAGTTAACTCATATGTAAGATGAAATATATGCTTTAGTTCCTCAATAAGCTGATGAACAACTTGTAGGGCACATAACTCATTGTCGTTTAATGCTCGAGGTTTTCCTAATCATATATGTAAAATGTTTAGCGTAAAATCATGTCAATTCGCTTAACTAAATAACTTCTGTTCAAACATTTTGTTATTCTTTGATTTGGTACAATGTATCAACAAAATTGGAATGGTGAGTAGTTTTATCTTGGCCATCACACTGGCATATTTGCGAATTAGTATTTGTATAAAACACTTGACCGAAATTTATTACATGATGGAAACAGGTACTACCATTCAAGACATGTAAAAGGTCACTTAAAATACTAACAGATTCGTTCAAGATTGATTCTTAATTAATTTCTGTCATAAAGGTACTTTGACTAGTTACAGTTGTTTGACAGACCTACAGATGGTTTAATATCTTCTAACAAAGGTTAGTTGTACATTCTCGAGCAGATAAACTATACATTAACCCAAATTTATAGGTACTTTATAGTGACGAGCTGCAAGTGGAGCTGATCTTGTGTCTTTCCGACTACCAGCAACTACATACACCTCGTATATAGGAATAATGCCAGCCAGAGAAGATCAAAACCATTTCGCTCATCTTTCGTGCTGTAATTATCTCCTTGTTCATTTGCACAGTTATGGTGCTTTCACGGACGATTAACTGAAAGACAAACAAATCTTTTCGACAAATTCTGACAAGTGATGTTCAAAGATTCATAGAGCCAAAAGCACTTTGTCGATAGATGTAGTCATTGGATGATAGTCACAATGTATCGTAGACTAACTGACAGCAGAAATAAAAGTTACTCAGTTCTATTGATATGGTTTTAAAAAGCATGAAACTTGCATTACAACTTGGAAATCTTACATTTTTTGCTTACTGGAGTCTTACAAACAACAGTATTAAAATGCCCAGCTGACGTCAATCAATGCTACGAAGTCTCTTTATACGGAAACAATCTGCTCATTTCAATCAACTAAGAAAAGCAACCACTACTAGCTTAACGAATCCGTTTTTTTATAGTATTTTCACAGCTGATCATATTACCTAGATTGCTTTACAGACAGAAATTGTTAGTAAATAAATTCATACATTTACGAAGAGGAGAAGTTAAGCATTCTAACACTGAATAAAGGAATTTTCAAACAAATGTTTATATGTTAGCCAAAAAAAAGTGATTTTGTTTCTCCCATTTTTTACTTGATATATTACAATATGTCAACACTAATATAAATATCTATTAATGTTGACATTCATTTTAAAAAAAAAACGTAATTTGAATTTCATCCAGTCACTTTAATGATTTTTGTTTGATTCACTGAGTTCCTGTGGAGAATACTCTAACTAGATCTATGATTCTTCATCTAGAAGAATTAATCATCTCTTATTCACACGAGTTCTCTAATCAAAATAACATTCCATCATGTTGTATTGTTTGCACCTAAACACAATTAACTTCTTTCAAATTTTCATCATACTTCTAATCATAAAAATGAGTTCTACTCACTTATAACACATCGATTATTTTTATAAAAGTTGAATTCTAAAATGAGCATGAAATTCAGTCGTTTCATCCAGAATAGCTGTTGTTGTAAAAGTGACATTAACGTTACATATTTCATTACATTTGTATGACTGTTAGTTATAGTGCTCATTCGGCACTGATATATATATATATATATATGTTGTGCTTCAGGAACAATTTCATGAATATACTGATTGTTAAACGAAAAATGCGCTCCCAGTTTACAAATGTGAAAGATTTTCCATAATTATCTGGTTAAGACTACTTACTGTAAAGTATAAACCATACAAATAATTTATCATAAATGAAAATACTCAATAAATAGTGATAGTTAATTTGAGAGGTTTAAATTTTCTCATTGTTTACATGGAAATCTGGAATATATATATATATATACTGACATATATTGATTCTAAATCAGGACAATTGAGTTCTATTATTTTTGGAGCACCTTTATGCATTCATCACTTAAATTTTTGAAAAACAATGGTATCAAATAAAATTGTCACTGTTAAAAATGTTGTATTATTTGAAAATGAAACAGAAATCTGCTAATGTTAGTGAACAAACGTACACCATAAAACAGTAGTAATAGAAAACAAAACCATGGTTAGCTTTTTAACTAGCACAAAAATGTCAGTGGTTGCGTTTTCTTTTTTTTTTGTCTTTTTGAAACACTATTCTTACCTCGTTTGAACAAATGTTTCAAACTAAATTCTGGTTAATGAAATGAAAGAAAAAAAAGCTGCTGTACATTTGGCATCATAAATCTTTCCACAAATAGTATTTATATTAGCATTGTAGAAAATCTAAAACATTAACATTATCAGCTTATGCGAAAACTTTAATGCGTTCACAATGAAGAAGTGTGCTTTCTTACTACAACTGAAAAACCACATGTTTAATTTAAAGGATTTCAAAAAATTTTGAATTGTAACAAGCAATTAAATCTAAGACTTGCATTTCATCCTGCTCCGTTCCTGTCGTTTGGCGCAGAACGTCGTATGTATGTACATCAGTTCAAGTTGCCATACCTTATCAACACAGAGACGCAACTGTCAGTTCAAATCCAAGAGTGGTAGTGATGGTAGAAGTATTAGCAGTAATGGAGAAGATTAGGGAACAAAGATATGATTCGAGAAGTATAATTCAGTAAGATAAATTTAGAAGAAGTAAGGTAGAGATTATGAGGAATTCAGAAGGTTAGAATTAGAGAGAACACAAGCAATGGATGCAACTGCACCATTGCAAACGATTCTGAGCCATGTCGTCCAAGGTCGTTTGGTGTGTTATGTACTTAGTGTGAACGTCAACGCTATGGTGGAAGAACATCGAGCTGCCAAGTCCTAGACAGAACGAAACTACTAATTTATTTACTCTGCTTGGTAAAATCAAAATATAGTACAGAAATGGCAATTTCGAGATGATCTTCTCAGAATTCATACATTCCAGTATACATTGATTAGTTGCAGTATTCGAAGTAAGGACAAATGAAGTCAAACTCTTACGAGTACACTTTTATATACTTCCTTAAATAATAAATAAATAATACATAATTATCAAGTTTAATAAATAGCTGAAAATAATAAGAAATACGAAGATCTAGAAGCTTCTCTGACCACAGATTTTAATCATTTCATGATTATTTTTATTGAACTACGTAAACACTCAGGACAAAACCTAATAATAAAGTCAAGTTTATGAAATTGTGGCTTCCAATACATCAATCGCTTACACGAGCAACCATCAGAAAGTCTACATGTCCCCACTGAACTTGGATTTTATCTTTCTTTATCTACCTACAGATTTTGTCACGCCAACCAGCATTACACATTAGAGTAGGCTGTAGACAGATATGTGTAACACATGTCTTAACCAAGGATAGCGATGAAAGTTTACAATGCCATAAAACAATCCACCTTTTCTAATTCGAATCTAAATCCCAATCTCGATATTACTTGTTTCATGATGCTTTATTTCAACTTTTGGTTAAATACCTTAAATCTTCTACTATAACCGTAATTTCCTGAAAATTCGAATCATTCTTTGTAATGACTACCAAAAATTTAAAATTTTAATTTTTGTACTACCTAATCCCGATGGGATTTCATTCGACAATTCACGTTTACGTAAGGGAAGCATTAAATCACTTTCAGAATTGATGTTTCAGCGTATAAAATCTGTTGGACAGTAATATGTATGGTATACACTAATTAGTGTATCGAATTTATCAATATATTACTCATATATTCTTATAATCATCTGTCTAATAAAATCATTTACTTTCTGCATTAAGTTCTATCATCTAAGTGATAAGAAGTTATTCTACACAGTTATTTCGCTTGATCTTATATAAATAAAATAAGCATTTTGACCAATTTCATTCCATTTTCCATACTATGAATCTTCCTCATACATGTTGAAATGTGATTCTACCATCATAATTCAGTGTCGTGATAATAAACAGTCATAACTATACTTTATAATTATGTAGGTCAAATGTATGCAGTGATAAGATAAATGAAAAATTCATAACACAACCTGCTACGAAGAATATATTCAAATTATTGCACATAATGTAAATAAAACAGTGGAAAACAGAGTGATATGGGGGTTGAATTCATTTTTTGCCAGCGACAAAAAGTAATCAAATTGATAGAGAAGAAGAGATTCGTATCTGCTTAGCATTTAGTGTAGATTTATGAAAGGTTTGGCTAGTAGTGTGAATGTAACCTTCAGTTATAGAATCACAAAAGAACCGATAAAAACCTTAGACAGTTATTACGTTCTTATTTGCTGAATAGTAGTAGTTGGTTGATATTTTCAGCGTTTATGTGTATCACATAAAACTTGTTCTGTGTTTCATTAGAATTAGGGAGATACTCTTGTCGGGTTTTTGTTATCTCCATCTATGAACATAGTGCATATCAAAGTATGTTCAGGATATATTCGAAATATGATAGAAGTCACATGAGGAGTGACAATATATCACTGTTCATTTTGACAATGATCGATTAAGGAATACAAATGATTTCAAACTGCTAGTTAACAACGATCATTAACAGTTTCTATATTACTGAGTTATCAATATTTATTAATGCCTAGCCTATTAGTTTGTGCTTTGCACACCATCATTTTCAACTACTACGACAATTTACACCTCGACAATTCAAAAAGGAAATATTAATTTTATGATAGAAAATCACTGATGTCATGAAATAAAATTTAAAAAAATGTTATCTGGTGGTGATGGTATCTCGTAGCTGTATACTATTTGAAATGCGAATTTTAACAAAATTTCAGTTACAATTTCTTTACCATCATGAAACATGGTGTCATTTGAAAAAAAATTTTCGACTGACCTATTTTTTTTTATTCTGAAACGAAATAAAATTCAAAAATAAGCGTAGTTAGTTCTGTTTGAAATATAGGTCAACCAACTTATACCTGAACATGTCCGAATAGAACACTGAAAATAATTCACCAATTTTCTCATTAATCATCATCATCATCATTCATCATTCATCAATAGCATAAACAAGAAAATGAATTCAATTGTCAACTCAAAACTGTTGCAAATGGTAAGGTTATGTTACTTAAGTTACTTATCATCAAGTCAGTTAATGAAATAATAAATATAAACATGACAAAATGTACACATATTTTGACAGTTTAAACATTTTATAAAATATTGTTACTACATAGATTATCTTGACTATAAGACTGACTGAATGAATAAGTCAACATATTTTATTTAACAAATTTTAAATTCATCTATTTAGATCTGCCAAAATATACATGTTGATGTGTAAAAAATACAATTGTTCTTTTTATATATATCACGTTAGGTTAGGCATGTTGTACTTATTTTCTAGTCATGAAATAATTAACTAGACCACCTGTTGATTGAGTTTCTAAGTTTTATTAATTAGAGTTACATTGAATATTTACAATAAATTGGCAAAATCATATCATATACAGTTCAGAGGTTAGGCATTCGCCCGCAGGACCGAAAATCCTCGGTTCGAATCCTGTGAGTGACAGCAGTTGTGATGAATCCCATACCAGGATGAAACAGTCGTCCAGTGCTTCCAAGTGTCCAATGATAGCTTACCAGTGAGTGATTCATGATTTAAATATGTGTGAAAACAATGATCTACATAACTTCTAAATGAAAAATCATAAATAATTTTCATGAAAGTGAATACTAATTTCCAAACGACCAATCAATACTGATTTCAAAAATCATAATCTGATGTAACATTGTCCCGTTAAAATGCTTTGCATTTCAACAAGTTATTCACAAATTCAATACAAACATGAATTATCAAATAATGTGTCTCAATGAAAAAAATAAGAACACATCACAACCCAACAATTGGAATAGTCACTTATCTTGTGCGTAATCATAAATCTAAAGAAAATGTTTTTTTTTCAATTAAGCATTCAATCTATTCAATAAACAGTTGTGATTTACCGATAATGAAGAGTTGAATGTTAGAAAAAAGCTCCAAATAGACTATAGAAAGTAAATTTTTTTTTAGCTAGGGATTCACAAATTATTGATAGCTGAAATTAGGTGATACACTTTCCTATATGGATAAATATTTCTCATACATTCATTTTTACAGATTATTTCGAGGTTACACAATTCATCATTGACTCTGCGAAATGCTTCATTTTTATCATAAACAAAAAGTTATTCCGTCACAGTGTTAAAGCAATATTGTATGAGAGTTAACGAACATTTCAAAAACATTAAAATGAATATAGATTAACTGATACAGTAAAGTGTAATTCTAACTTAAAACTGACCCTAACCTACGTATATGACATAATAAAATAAATATGACTGTATTGAAGTTGCCTGAATCAAATACTTTTAAGTATAAGAAGCTTTATTCAGAATTACCCTTGATAACTATAATGTCTTACTACGAAGATTAGAATGCCATCAATAGAATTTACTAGCCTTAGGCTATCATATCAGAAACAGATTGTCCAACTAACTTCAATTATGAAAATAACATTATCCTTCGTACATCTGCTTTGGAAAACAAATAATTCAACTCACTTAACTCTCTCTATATATATATCAACAATAAGTTTTCTCTTGATGAATATCTGTTTTTTTTTCGTACCTAAATAACTGTTTGATTTCCTAACATCAGTCTATCTCTAAATCGATATATACATCTAGAAATGGAAAAAATACATATATTAACTTACATTTCTTAAAGTAAAGGAATATTTGAGTCCTAAACTCATTGGATTAAACATAAGAAAGATTATAAATAATTGAATAATCGAAATTAATGCAAACAAAGAACAGAAGTGAATACAACAAATTATGGTGAAAGAAATCTCAAACTGACAATCACAAGTTTCACCCTGGGGATAATACTAACCGTTTGACGTTAGTTCATTATTAATCATATTTACAATAGTAATGATAATAAGTTTTCATTTCAGTAAATAAATGATAGTGGCAAAGAGACTAGAATCCGGATTCTTATTACAATTACATTACATCAACGAAAACTCCCAACTAAAAATGTATGGTACGCTGGAAAGGAAGCTTGCGGATCAAGAGCTCAGTACTCTTTTGGTAACGACGTGTCTTCCGTAAGGCAACAGTCCAAAGTCTATATCTGTGGGGCTTCTTCACGCCACCGGTTGCTGGTGCGCTTTTACGTGCAGCCTCAGTAGCAAGTTGCTTTATAATTAATGTTTAAACACGGTTAGGGATGTCGCATTTTAGTAACATACGCAGTAAGTGTAATATAAATTACTTTCGTAATCATTTGCACGTTTTTAAAAGTTTTAAAGCGATGCTGTCAAATTTTACTGCCTTCGAGACACATATCTGATACATCCCTTTTAGACGATAATTAACTTTTGCCGTGTTTGCAACATCTCACTCGGAATTTTATTTCAGTGTGTACATCAGTCGGATTTACTACTGATTTACTCAAAATAATTTTAAATTATTTCTATTCATTTCTAACAAATAGTAATTGATAGTTTGTTTAATTGCTTTACGATTTATTAATTATTGATTAATTGATTTACGTAAATATGTTTTTTTGAAGTGATTTCAAACCATTCCGCATAAACTACTAATATTTGACTCCGCAAGCGTACTTTATATTACAACAAAAAGGCCAAGAACGTAAAAGCGTAACTGTTTCTTTTTCTTATTTGACCTTATCTCCCGTATTTGTACAAAGCAGCGATATATATATGTACATATACATTCGTCGTTCAACACTCAATACGAAAATAAAGTCACTGCTTCGTATTCTATAAATACTAACTGTAATCGTTTCTTATTTACCAATGACAAACCAATGGTATAAAATTTCCACTGGGACATATAAGTATACAAAATTATTCAAGCACTGTTTTCATTCTCAAAAATGGCATGTTGTAGTTATAAGAATTGTGATTGCATTTTGTGAAATTCATCTCCAAACCACATAAATAGTTGGTAATTTTTTAAAGCTGATAAAGTTAGTAAAATTCTACAGCCTGAATAGAGGAATACGCCACCCATCGGTTTTCTCTAAAATTATCATTTTGTCCATAATTTCACACATCAATATTACCATTCTCATTTTTTCTTATCAATCGTGCAGACAAACAAAATAGATATACAATGAATCCTCATTTAATATTATAATAATTCCATCCTATAGAACACAGTTAATCTTTCAATAAACATTGAAGCTGACTTGTAATTAAATTATTATTATGATTATTATTATTATTACTATTCCTCTCATTCAATTTTATTCACACATTTATCTCGTTCAACAATCTTATAATTTCGATTGACGTATTAACCAAGGATTGCATATATTCGTGGTTTGATCATTCATTATAATTTACTAACATTCCTATATCCATATGTTATAATTTTTAAAAAAAATAATAATTTGAATTTTTTTACTGTACTACTAACTACTACTACTACCTGATAAGGATATGTAGTAGAAATGTGCAATCTGCATTCAGCCTATTTGATTTTTTTTTAAAAACTTTTTTTATTCAAAGAGTACAAGATTTGCCTACTGACCACAGTATACAGGGTTTCCTATTGAATGCATCAATTATCATTAATATTCAATCTGATAATTTATTTCACAAATAAATTAACAATCAGTCAATTTATATAACAAAATGTAATTCAAGAAAGCGAAATTCACATCATGTTGACGAGTATGTATTTTCGATAATTTTTATCAGTTTAACGTTTCGAAAAAAAGACTACTGAAATGCCTCGATAAGACAAGTAATCTATTCAGGACTTATTATTCAATATTATACTTTGTTTTTTAGAGAATAAATTACAAATTTACATAGCATTAATAATATTGTATCAATCTTCAATCTTTTTGGCATTATGTATTTATTATCAGATGTATATGACCAAATTTAAAGATTAAGGTGTAATCATATGCTGAACTCATTATAAGAAATAGAAAAAAAATCAGATCTAAGAGTAAAGAAAAAATGAAATATGCTTTTTGTTCTGAAAAGTGAAAATATTGCAATTTCACCGAAAAAAATCTTTCTCAACTTGGTTTTACTTACTATCTAAATATGTTCAATGTTGATAAAAGTAATCGAATGATCCAGAAGGAAGCATAGATAGCATTGTTCATTCAGTAAAATCTAATCTGAGTTCGATTTCAGTCAATGTTTATATGTTGAGTTGATGGCTTATTGATTAGAAAAACACACTGTTACAAAAGATTCATCGTCACTATGTTACTTCAACTGAAGAAACCAACATTTATTTTGTTCGTACTACAGATTCTTTAACTATGCTCAACCGGAATATCATATCAGTACTATTCATTCTACAAACTTAATACACTATGTAACTTTTGGAATAATATCTATAGGCTGATGTGTCATTGGCGACCTCTGGGACTTGACAGAAACATATAATAATGATTGAGGAGCAATTTCGTGTTATGAAGTCATTTCAATTGCAGACAATCAAATTTGCAAACAACTGACTACTGTGTTAAATAATATTCTTAGTAGTTAAACAAAACAATTCCATTTAGAAACTTCAATATCTACATTGTGAATTCATATTATTACAATGATGACAGTGTCATCTTTATTAGTTAAATGTTCTTGACACATTAAAGTGTTTATTGACTAATTAAATTTTCACAATAAGTTTATAATATTTAATAGACTCCTGATGACATTAATGTGGTAAAGACATTTACAAACAGTAAAAGCCAAGTCATATATATATTCATTATAAGTTCTTTTCGAACATAATTCTAAAATTATAAATTTCTACACACAAATCTACATACAAATTTGAAGCTTCCTCTATTAGGTTTGTTTACAATCATTAAATGGGTTAATATCTAACTAATTGTAAATGTTTTACTTTGTGATTTGAATTGTTCAAGCGTAAACTACAATCAGTCACAGTCATAAATGTTTCATTTTAAAAGTACTTTCATTATTTTATACTAAAAAGGCATTTTTAAAAAGATGACAGATAGTAAGTACTAAAGGATAAATACTTAATCATGCGGACAGTTTTAAATCAATGTTTCATCCAATCTATTTAGTCAACCGATTACTGAGCCAATATAACTTACTAGATCATTTAATTTGAAATCTTATAGCTTCGTGTTTAAGAGCAACTTTTGTAAATGATCATTCTAGATAAAACAGAACTCTATCAACAAAAGCGCTCATAATCAATCCTTTCGTTATTGAAGCGTGATATTTATTTTTCCAGAAGGCATAAACAAATAAGCGATGAATTAACAAAGCTCAGACAGACGACAGCCGGTACAAGGTATAAAACAAGCCGGATAACTTAAAATGAGTTAATCAAATGTCTTTCGGAAAAAATTCTCATTCGGCTGTCAAGATGAAAACGGAGAAATAGATTCTATGATTTATGAAGAAACGAATTTGTATGAAAGTAATTTGCAATGGTAATATGATAAAGTAAACTTCTAAAGGGAAATCAATAAAATAATCGTATAGGTGTAGCATCTGTTGCATTACTGAAGAGATGGAATGTGTTATTTAGGACATGAGTTTTGTTCACTCCAGGACTCGACTATCAACTGTGGAATGAAGGTACATCCATCTGACGAGTCCTCAATCGGATGACATGTGTGTTCAAAACCCTAGTTCTATCCATATTTCATATATTTCTCTTCAACTTGTATCATACTGGCTGTTTCAAAGCAGCCAGAACAGCATGTCCTTATAGCGCCAATGAATGATCGAATTGCAGTCAACGATATTTCAAACCGTCTCATTTAGAATTAAATCTGTTTTAGTAGTATGAATATGTTACAGATTCATTTTTTATAAATGTATTTACACATATTTATCACTGGTGCACAAATTTAGGAATAAAAAAACATTACTATAAGTTCACGTGTCATGAAATCGATCTGTGTATCTATCCACCTGCTTCCTAACCAATATTAATTGTACAAAAGGAAAAAATGATCATTTTCGACAGCGCTGATAACATCCAAAACTCTGACAAGTGAAAAAGGTTGATTTTTTGTAATTATTCTTCTACTTAATGTTATACGGTAGCTCAGTGACTACTGTAACACAACGTACTTCTTCAATGTTACTTTAACAGGATGTTTAATATTTTTAAGAGTTAGGCACTATCAAGTACGCCTGAAGAGTGATTAATGAAGCTAACTGTCTTCAGTTTTGTTGGAGATGAGATGTTTGGAAGATAATATTACACTTCAAACGTGTGAAACACAAAGCAAAATGAGTATAGATTGAGGACACTATTAAGCAAAGTATTCAGCCAAAAATCATGTTCGTTTAACATGAAAATATGTCCCAACATGCCCTAAATGTATATGTGTGAAAACGTTTGTATAGACAAGATACAAATGTTTATTAACAGTCGTCTACGCAAAATACTTCGGATTCGTTGGCCGGACACCATCAGCAACAACGTACTGTGGGAGAGAACAAACCAGATTCCAGTCGAGGAGGAAATCAGGAAGAAGTGGTGGAAGTGGATAGGACACACTACGAGAAGCACCTAACTGCGTCACGAGACAAGCCCTCACACGGAACCCTCAAGGCAAAAGGAAAAGATGAAGGACAAAGAATACATCACGCCGAGAAACAGAGAAAGATATGAGAAGAATGAACAAACATTGGACAGAACTGGAGAGGGAAGCACAGGACAGAGTTGGTTGGAGGGAACTGGTGAGCGGCCTATGCTC
This sequence comes from Schistosoma turkestanicum, assembly GCA_944470395.2. Taxonomy (NCBI): domain Eukaryota; kingdom Metazoa; phylum Platyhelminthes; class Trematoda; order Strigeidida; family Schistosomatidae; genus Schistosoma; species Schistosoma turkestanicum. The sequence continues at coordinate 44,063,586 of OX103971.1, forward strand.
CATTGGGGGGTAACAGGCGTAAGTAAGGAAGTAAGGTTGGTATTACAAGGTCTCACACATAGAGTCTGGCCTCAAACTCAATGCCGAAATAGGTTTTATTAGTAGTATCATCTAAATGAGTCACAATTACTCTATGTTTTTTGATGCCGATTAATTAGGCCATCAGTGAAATGAAACAAACTTTCATCAATCATAAACATTAAAAACAAAAACTCAATCTTAGACCCCTATCATACAGATGTAATGAATATTCAGATGAAAACACCAACCATGATTCATACATATTAAATGGTCTCTAATCTCCTCGGGCTTATAAATTTGTACGTATGATTTACAAGCTACGGAAACTACGTTTATTGGTTATTAACAAGGTAACATTCATCACATAGCGGTCTTAGAAATGACAGCTTTTTAGTTATATGCCTATCGACTAACGCTGTAATTAGATTGTGAATAAAGTTATTGTAAAATGTTAATGCGATCTTTCTGGATGCAAATAACACCTTTTCTAACGCAGGTGCTTATGAGAGTGGAAATTTTAAATTTTTCACTTACTTACTTACGCCTGTTACCCCCAATGGAGCATAGGCCGCCCACCAGTTTTCTCCAACCAGGTTACTACAAAATGATAATCCTTACATCTCAGATATTTGGATGATTGAATTCAGTTCCCCTAATACCCGGTATACTGTTTCTATTTTTAAAAATCTTTCATGGACAAATAACAAATAGATTAAAGATTATCTGTAGTTTTCTGAGTTTGTTTATTTAAAAACTTATGCGAATAAATAAATTGAGCCTTTCACCTAATGACACGTGATGGTTACCCGTCACTGATAAATTCATAGCTGCCATTTTAGTTTGACATACGGCAAATTATTCGGGCTTGAATATATTATTGATCTGCAGTTTCTGAAACTATCTGTTGTTTGTGAGATTGAAATTTTGATGGTAAGTCAAGCGTGAATTTGATGAACGTCAAGAATGAATGAAACAATTTATTAACTTGACTGGTGTCAAACAAAAACCTTTTGCGATGGCATATATATATACATATGGAAGTATATTTACTCATTATTCTACTCTTCACTATTTATTGTTCCTAAGTACAACACTCACAAAAAGGCACTAAGTGAATTATTTTATACAACACTACGAATGACTTAACCAAACACATTTACACGAGCAATTGGCTAGAAGATTTATATTACCATTGATACTGAGTTTTATATATCATTAAGTGTAATATATGGTGCTTTATCAATTATACGAGTCTGTATCATTCACAATGACTATGAACAATGTCGTTCAACTTTTAAAATGGATGCATCATAATTGCAGATATGCTGCAGTTCAATATTCCTAAAGTTCGAACTAATATTGAAAAAAATACTATAAGGAATGCATAGTCTTTTTAAACATCCTGTTGTACATCAAATATAATGTTTTTCATATCACATAGTCCATTATCAAAATGATCTTATGTATGCGAAAAAACAGTTTAACAAGATTTACAATCATTAATCATCTTTACGAACTAGACAACTAAAAATAAACATTTTTGATTTTTGTTAACTTGTAGATAATTGTATACGTTAAAAACATTCTTTAAGCCAATCAACTCTCTAAGCTTTATTTAAGGCAAAGGCTGTTCTAAAGTGAAGAGAATGCCAATTGGTCTTGCGTAGATTATGAAATAACTACTTCAGTTAATTCTGTTAAGGTTCACTTAACATTGATGATAAAGACTGCTGTTATTGACAGGTTTGACCGGTTAATTGCAAAAAAGAAAAAAAGGTTAACCTTGATCTGTCAGTTCATACAATTATAAAATGTACACACATTACGACAATTTTTAAATGTTGTTTTGTAAAATTTTAATTCAGTTAGACAGTTCAGTAAATTTATACATCTTTGATGGTTAGCTATTGTTATATTATAATTGCTAGGTAACAACATTAGATTATGTTTCAAAATATAATATAAATTGTTAAAATTCAAAATATCCCGCTAAATTAAAATTCATCAATATAAACGCCTATAGATTCAATAGATATCTAAAATGTAAGAAGTTGTAATTTCAGTGTTTTATGATGACTTATTTTGGACAACAAAATATTTTTTCATAAAACATTGTTTTCATTCAGTAATAAAAAATTATTTTTTAACTGAACAAAATATTTTATCCCAAAGTTAAATAAATGTACACTAAACGCAGCACTAAATATTAGCTGGTGGGTAAACAATATTGAATGTATAGCTTCTTCCCAAGTGTTGTATGTCAAACAGCGTGTAAAACAATACAAACTCATTTAATGATACAACCGGAAATCTCTACCCATAAATCCCACAATTCAGAATCTCAATCTTCACTGCGAACACAAAAACGATAATCTACTTCAGTGGTCATTATTTTTCATCTTCACCGTAAAATACTTATTGTCCATGAAGTCACTGAAAACTGGACTGAGCTATGTTGATAGGTGTCGACTATCTGGTTGGGGCCCGTGAGATGATAGTAATCAATGGTTAGAGACACTGAATGACATGGCTCAAAACCATTTGCAATGGCGCAGGTGCATTCACTCTTTGTGTTCCCTCAAATCCTGATCTTCGGAGTTCCTCATCACCTTGATCTTTTTCTTTTTTAGCTTATTTCACTGGATTCTAGTTCTCGAATAATATTGTTGAACCCTAATCTTCCTGATTACTGCCAACACTTTTACCACATCTGTTACTATGGGATTAAAATTGACAATAACATCTCTGTGCTAATGTGGTATGGCAACATGAACTGATGTACGTTCGTACGAAGTTCTACGTTGCTGGTGATTGATTGATTGATCAGTAATTGCCTCCCTATCAACTTGGTGTACGTCACACGTAGTATAGAAATACAGCGAAACATTTGTCCAGTGACAGCCGAGATTGGAAAGTTGCTCAAATGTTACTAATCTTTGACAAACATTATCCACAACTTAATATTTCTATTAAATTCAAGTCACTTTAATTCCAACAAAGTTAATCATGAGTATGTTAACTGTCCTGTCAATCAACTATTCAAATTTATCGCTGAAATAAATTACTTTGAATGTTTTACAATGAGGATAATATCAATTCTTTATTTTTACTTAATTTCTTTTAAACCGATAAAAATCTTTTGACTATAACTTGATGATAAAACTAGGTTGACAGTATTGATTTTGTTTAATGTCACTTGTGATTGGTCAAATTGCCTCTTGTAACACAAGCGAAAGATGTCGATTACCAATTCTATTGAACAGACTTTTTTCAGATAATCCTAAAATAATGATTCATCAGTAGTTAGAAAAAATTAAATTGCAAATGGACATTTTTAAAGAATAAAATATAATGTTTCCCAACTGTCTCAGTATTGATTATGGTAATTACGAAAATTGATACTGATGCGTCAACAGACAATAGTTACGAATAAATTTGTCGTCTAAGTTTGTGAATATAATGAGAACATCATCAGCGGCTTTCCCTCGCAAGGTATCGTATTACTCCCGCTGTATTATTACACAAGATCGTGAAAATCATGTATTTGAAACTGTTCTGTAGGTCTAAAGTTCAGCCCTATCACTAAACCCGTAGGTAAGCAGTTTTATTTTCACCTTTCTCAGTCCTAATTAACTATTTGTACAGTACGATTAACTGATGTTTTCTCTATGGGCTGATAAAATGAATCCATATCGGTCGGCTCTATTATTTGAATTCTATTATTCTATAAACTTTCTGGAAATTTCAACATTTACAAAACTGAAATTTCTGGAAGGCAATCAATCAAAATTTTATTGATAATTAGTTATCGATTTTGACAAGTGTTCTAACACAGTATATTTTCATTGATTATCGATATTCATCTATCTGTTGTTAAAGAATGAGTCTTTGCCTAAAGTAATGCGTTTAGCGATCTGTTTTATAAATGGTAATGTATTTGTCCAAGTTTTCTGTTTGTACAATATGAAAGGAGGCCATAGGCGACAGTTATTTCAAAGAGTTCTGAAATGGTTTTTGTGATTTCTCAAATATTTTGACTAATAGCATAACAATCCGGTTGCCAGTTTTGCTCTTTCACCGTAATATTTCTATTTCTTAAGTACCCCAAGAGTTGAGGGTAGTCAAACTGCAATGCTTTTTAAAAAGAGTAACATTGCTAAAAGCCTCTATACGAGCTACGAATCTATTGCATCGTATTACCGTGAACTTTTTCGACACAACCATTCATCAACTTACATTCTAATGCGAATCAATTAAAATATAATGAAATTCGAATGTGAAAGGATAAATTCTCTTTCACACTTAAAATTACTGAACAGAGAAACGGCCTATGGTCAGACCTAATAAATCAGTTTGGACGAGTGAGTCATATAGCCCATACAGTGAAGTAGTTTGTCGATAATTTTTGCTGAAAACAAAAGCAGCTCAATTACAAAGTATCTGATTAGTGGAGCTTTCGGTCATTTGTTCTGTCTCCCCAAAATTCACATACTCTTTCCTTGTTTATTCATTCTTATAACTCAGAAAAATAACTTCAAACCATTTAAATCCATTCAAATCATAAAAGCTTGATTTTCAAAAGATGTTTCCTGCTAAGATATTGTAAAAGTTTTCATATAAAATTAACGGTTATCATTTTATAAATAAGTTCAAAAAATAACAATGACAGTACATAATGGTATTTAGTAGACGTTAACATATTCAAAGTTTTCTTCATAAAAAAATTCCAGAATATATACCTTAGTCACTCAGAATGTACTATGTGTATATATTTCCTACTTATCTAAATGACATTTAATGAATTATTTGAATAATGTTTTTTTTAAATATAACCATTCAAAGAAAAAACAAATTGTTCTGTGCTGGAACATTTAAAATATAGACATTATCAGCTAGTGAAATACATTACAGCAAGCTTATCACATAGTCAAAATCATATTCGGTTTTGTGACATTAAAATAATTTCCTTAGATTATGAATACGTTAATTTAATATGGCAGAATTTTTGACATACTAAATCATTCTAATAAATTCTTATCACCATAGCAAGGTTTATATATATATATATATATATATATATATATATATATATATATATATATTCACTAAGAGAACTAAAACACAAAACCGTTAGATAGTTAACACGAATACAAAGTTAACTGGAGACAACAGTTTTTATTGTTGTCACACAATGGTATTACTTAGATTTTAAGATATCAAATGATAACTTTCACGATTTTCACAGACTGTATGAATGAAGAACGTCTGTTTGTCATTGCTGATGACAAATATTTTCGAAAAAAGTCATTCGAATTATTCAAAACAACGATAACAAGCACCATTAAAACCATTTTTAACGACAAATTTAAGTAAGAAATTTTATAGGATTTATCGAGACTAGAATTTTCACAGTTTTAATTCACAAAATGATCTTAACTAGACCACCACTGCAAAGCTATGAGCACAGAAGGGAGCAGGACTGCTCAACATAGCAAACTCGACCGTAAACATTAGATTTTAAACACAAGACCTTCAGTCTTTCCTGTGAACGCGTAACTTCCAAACCGTTTGTAATCTTTAACTTGTAACTATCTACAATACTGAGTGACCTTCGACCATAACCTGTGGTTGACAAATATTTCACATCCAACATTGATTGAACGTCTTGTGTACATTTTGGATTTTTTAGCTTTAAACTACGGAGGATATCCCTATAGGTTGTACTCTAAAAATCTATTTTTTAGAATTATATCGGATTATCAATGTACCAAACGTTAAAAAAATTTTGAAAAATTATTAAAGCATTTATTTTATATTGATGTCCGTTAAATAAATTGAGTTATTTAGTACATTATCTGAACAATGTGATCAGCAAATAAAACAGTAATTTATCAGTAGACTAATAATTGAAACTTAAAAGTAACGAGAGTCTCAGATTTATGATAAAATATTATATCAATGTTTATGTTAATTTGCAGTTTTATATGCATCATTCGTGGCCGTTGAGATTAGTTATTACTCACTCATGCATTTATATGCAACAAAATACTTATATACGATAGAAATCATGATAAACCACAGTTTACCATCAAAAATCTAGTTATAATGAGTTAGAGGAAAACATGAGAGATCAAAATAATCATCAATCAGAAAAAATAGTTCATACTGTCTTTATGCGTTCAGTTTTAATTTTTTTGTTTTTTTATGTTTTTAGCAAGCTTGTTTTCTACACAGCATAGACCGACAACAAGCAATCTCCAACAGACTCTGTCCTAAGTTTGACTTTCTAGTTGTCTCCATCTGCTACTCATTATCTTAACGTCTGCTTCCAGTTCTAAAATCCACACTAGATCCTCCTCATCCGTTTGCCAGACATCATGAATAACAGCCTACTATGAGAGAGAACAAATCAGATTCCAGTTGAGGAAGAAATTAGGAAAAAGTACTGAAGGTGGGTTGAACACATATTACGAAAATCGTTCAACTGCATCACAAGACATGCAGTGATTTGGAATCACTGAAGCTAAAGGAAAGGAAATCGATCGAAGAATATGCCGCACCTAAAACTGGAGAAAGACATCGGATGAATGACTAGATATTGACAACAACCGGAAACGAGACCCCTAGACAGAGACATTTAGAGATTGTTGGTCAGCAGCCTATACTCTATGAGGGGTAACAAGCTTACATAAGTAATAATCAATTTCTCAGTAACCATGATGAACAGTGAATAACAATTCATCTAATCAACTTAATCCTATTAGTCAGAAGCCAAAAGTATTACCTCTCATAAAATCATACTCTGAATGAACATGATTTAATTTCTATAACTCATTCTTAGTGTAAACAGACGTCAGTAATTGTGAATGATTCAGATAATACTCCCCATCTGAATGCGAATGAACAAATGTAAACAGTTTGACTTTGATCTGATCATTGAATGACTGAGATAAGATTTAAAAAGTCACATATTAATAACAGGAACTATGTAATATTAATATAAGTTATAAAAAATTATTCATTGTTTCGAAAAAAAATTACACTAACCTTTAGCTTTTTGACATTTATAATAAGCATTAGAATAGTAGGCTGCAATAATTGAAGCAATAATTAAAAATAATAACAATAAAATAAGTAGTAGAATGAGTAGTATTTTAGAAATTCCACTTTTGGATTTATGAATTTTTGCTGATGTCGATGACGAATTCAATGGTATAATAACAGTATCTAATGCATCGCCATCTTGATTGTTAGATTTATTTAAATTGGTCATTTTCACAGGATCACGTCTTGTACTATTGTTGTTGTTGTTGCTGTTGTTGTTGCTTGACATGAATAAGACAATTGAAACAAGTTCAAATATATATTTCCGAAGGAAAACAAATGAAAGGTTTTTGATATGAAGTTATCAATGGAAAATGATTATTTGTGTTTGTTTGCTTTTTTTTTAAAAAAAGAGCGCAATTACAATTGAAATATTTAATAATGCCCGCAACTTGTTCAATAGTTCCAATAACAATTAGTTATAATAATAATAATAATTTAATTTTTCAATAATTAGAGATATTCCATTGATATTCATTGTTTTCTATGAGTAGTAGAATTAGCAATGATTTAAAAGAAGCATCAATAAAAAAATAGATTTAGCGACTGTATCTTTTTTTTTTAATAAAAAATAAACACAATTAATGCTATTCTTTATTGTAGTAATTGCATAATAGTGAAATATACATGATAAAACTCGAACAGACCAAATCATTAATTAGATCAACTAACTATTGTATTCATTCTATGCATTGTTCATGCTTTCAAAGTTCCACTGTGACTTAGATGTGAATAAGGTGTTTTATTGTCTGAATGATTAAACCGTACAATTTGATTTCATTTATTCACAATTGTATAACAATCTGATCAATATTCAATGATTGTGCTCTGTCTCAATATTTTCCCACTGTAGACAAACAACAGCATGGATACGCTTGTATGTGTGCGAACATGCATAAATCTGCACAAGTACACTTTTACAAAAACCTATAAATGTAGACTTATCTATTTATATGATTTAACAACTATGGCCACAGGTAACTATACACAATAAATGTAGTGAATACACATTATTTCCATAGGATTATATGGATTTCATGTATGTCCCTAGAAAATTTCTATCAACCACTAAGAGAAATTGTAGAGTAGATGCAACAACTTATAGCATTTATAGGTCACTGTTAAGAAAATGAATGTCTGTACAATTTTCGAATATGTTTGTACTACTACTGTTAGTTTAAAATAAAAAGTTTATCCACAAAAAATTGATGACTGTTTATGCTGACTGAATAATACTATTATACTATACTAATCGTGTTATGAACATTTTTACAAAACCAGTTGATTTGAAACATATGGTTAAATTGTTTTATCGCATACATTGGCAAGGAATTTATTCAATAATCGAAATATTTTACAATCATATCTTTGAAGTAGTTAGTTGCATTTATTGAAAAATTATTTGATAGGTCTACGTGGAAAAGATATATATATATATATGATTTTGGTTTTATAAACATGCCTAATACATTTTTATTGATTATGTACACAAAGAGGAAAAGAACGCGCATCCTGAATCCTACTGCCAGTCACCATCCATTTCTGATTGTACACTTTAAAACATTTACGGGTTTTTATTTTAAAACATTTTCCATGGTATAAAGTAACCCTCATGGCTGCAGATTATGTAAATAATTACTAATAAAGATGAACTACTGAGTAACATGACAATACCCAATATTAAGTGAAAAAAAAAAGAAATAAACACTCATTTGTAACAATGCGTTTCGTGTACGATGAAATTAACTTGACTATAAAACATAAAGACACCTTTAATTATGAGGAGAGCAGGGACGAAAAATTTGGCAAAATAACATGAATTCATCTTATATTGTAAGGTTTTAGTCAGCTGCTTACAACTGATATTATTTTATTAATCGAAATGATTGTAAACTGACTTACCTTTGACAGTTAAAACCGGTTATGTATCATCATGATGTAGCAATGATACTGAAGACATATGAAGATTATGGTAAATAATAAACATGACATATGTATAATGATTCTGGATCACCGGACACAATAACAAGAAATAATAAGTGCTTTCCATATTTTAAAAATATTATCGGTTGTGAGCAGTTGATGAGAATTTTACAAAGTAAAATAAATTCATGTTATTCCGCTGAATTCTTTATCTTTTGCTTTCTTTAAGATAATAAATTAAACTAACTGTAGGAAATACTCCCATTTTATCAGCCTGTGCAGAATTTACAATTACATGTTTTCGTTATCAGAAAGGACTTCTAGACTGGTGCTTCAAAAACTGTTATTCACATGAAAGCTTCTGAATCAAGTTATCTGAACTTCCCACAAAAAAAATATGTAACTTTCGATACATTAGTGATTGTTACATGAGGACAGTTATAAACGCATTAGATAAGCATGAATTGTAATTGTTTCACCTGTCTAATGAGTCAATTTTAGGAAACGCGTGATCTGATTTCGAAAATTTGATTTCACTAATCAATAAATGTACAAACTTTCTGTGCATCGAATGAAGCTACAATGTTTTTGAATAATGAATGCATTTTTATTTCAAAACCCCTTTTTAGTGATGCATCCCGCTTATTTTCCTCATCAAGTTTTTTTACACAATATTTATAAATGAGTAACATTTTGTAAAGTATAGCACCTAACATATATTAGTTTTATTGATTAGTCGTTTAAATTATTCGATAACAGTATCGACTATTGTATATATTTGAATTTGTGTGTGTGTGTGTGTGCATGCTTACTTCTCTCTGATCACATGTCTAGCCTATTTTCGCCTGACTATAAATACTTAGTCATACTTCAGCTCATCATTGTAGTTAGCTCACTGGCCTTCTCCGATTCGCTTTACTTTGCATGTGCACTTTTCACCCGTATATCTGTCCGCCTAAATGAATGCATGAAATAAATTCATCCTCAAAATCGTATTTAGCTTCGTATTACTGCTGTTGCACAAACGGAGTTTGCCAAAGTATGATTAACGGAAATAAAAAATTAGTCCAAACTGGATACATTTTATCCACTATAGAAGTACATTTAAAAAAAGTTAACATTTTTGGTCAAAAAATACAAATCTATTTACAATGAAAAAATACTTGCATGTGAAAGTGAAATGATGTCTAAGAAAAATTGTCGTTAATTAATAAAGAAAATAACATACTAATGACTATCAATTTAATTTAACTTGTAGAATTTTCAAAGTAATTTAACAACAACTAACTTTACAATACATTTTACAAATAAATTACAAGGAATTTGACAATTTTGTTTGCAGTATGATCCAATTTACAACTGACTATTAGCTTGTAGTTTCAAAAATAAAAACAAGAAATTTACGATAATACACTACAGTTCCCTATTGAAAATTTTTATCATGATAATTAATTACCGTAGAGCATGATAAAATGTTCACTTATGCCACATCAAATATTCATCCTTTGCATAGCTCTTCCATTTGAAGGAACCTGATTTACAATGGCCAGGTCATGTAGTTTTAGCAACAACACTTGTTTCGAAGCATTTTTCTATACCATTAATTTCCCATATTTTACATCAGTGTACATTCATTGGTCCTAATCATGTCAACAAATGAAGAACTGAGATTCAAAAAAAATAAAAGAGTCGAAATTTGAAATAATTTCGATGACTTTGAATGATAATCAAATTATTCAATGATCTGAATTTATTTTTGGCATTTTACAAGTTTGTTAACTATAAATTGAGATTTAAACTGAACATTGTGATATCAAAGTACTATAATAATTTTAAATACAGTTTATGTTTTAAATTTTGGTACGCTCAAACTAATAACTACATATTATCTAAAACTTTCAATACGATTCAACTAAATCATTCGGAAATACCAGTGTAATAAAGTTTTCACTCCATATGTATATACTCAGTCGAATAATTCATTTAAATATTCTAGTAACTTACCATAATTAGCCTATGATACATAGTTATTATTTCATCTCACATACAGTTCAGTATGTTTACAAATTAACCTTTGTACAACAGCAACTTATCCATTTCACTGTACTTTTATTATTGTTGAGATTGTAGGTACATAAAAGTATCGATATAACAGTATCGATCATTTTTATATTTGTGATAAATTCGATAATTGTATCGACCACTATATATTTTGATTAATAAACAGTATTGTGACATCATCGCCGAGCCTTGTATAGGAACAGTCGTCAGGACGGACGAAGTTGAGGAAAATATTCAAAGTCCAAATCCACATAATTGGTGAGCCCGACTAAATAATGTAACGCAGTTTTCTACGATTTAAATGAAATACGGAAGTCAACTTAGTAAATAGAAATCACATTCTTGATACTTTTCGCAACACCTATGCTTACTTGAGATCATGGAAATTCTTATCCAAAAGTATATATATATATATATATATATATATATATATATATATATATATATATATGTAAGAGAATATTAAGTGACTGCTACTCAATCATGACTTTGGAGAATTCACTGAAAAAAAAGGATATTTTAGATTGTGAGAGCCAGTGTTCGAGAAGAGAAAGTTCATCATCACATTGCTTAAACCTGTCAAAGGAACTAACCATTTAAAATACAAGACTCTGACTGTTGTATGAGTATAGTTGGTTTATTAGCATTTCTTAAATCTAACAATTAGGACTCTACAAGAAACTTTTAAATGTGATTGTTACCTAATCAGATAAAAGTATTTCCTATGAACTGCTATGATTAGTGAAAGGTGAATTAAAGTTCTTAAAACCAGAAAGCCTGTAGAAAGCAAAATTTCTTAAAATATGCTCAACATTTGTATTCATATATTTACTTCAAAATATTCGGTTCTGAAGCACCATCTTATCAATAAAATTATTTTCATGTCACTATCGATCTTGATTGCTATATTTACCAGCACAATAAAAATAAATCCCATATACAATTATGGAAAGATATATTTGATACATGAATATTCTAACATACAATAATCACTTCGTTAAAATAGGAAAATTGACAGTTAACTAATCTCGATGTGAACATTTTGGCGGTGATTTTAAATGTTATTAAAAAGGATTAAATAGATTTTGTAAATCGTAAGGAACATATAAGTTCTTTTTAGTTAGAGAGATTAAAGATTAATTAACATTTTAAAAATCAACGTTCTAATCTTTAGACATAATATTAAAAAGTATATTGATTTAAAAAATTCATAAGAACTGCAATCAATCAATCAATCAATAGCAACACAGAACTTCGTACGTACATACATCAGTTTATGTTGCCATATCACATAAGCACATTGTCAATTCAAGTCCCATAGTAGTTGAGGTAGTAAAAGTATTAGCAGTAGTCGGAGAGATTAGGGTTAGAAAATATTATTCAAAAAGTAGAATCTAGTGAAATAAACTTAAAAAGAAAAAGATAAAGTGATGAGGAACTAGGAAGGTTACGATTTGAGGGAACACAAAGAATGAATGCATCTGCGCTATTGAAAACGGTTTTGAACCATATCATTCAGGGTCTCTAACCATCGACTATTATCATCTCGTGGACTCCATCCAGGTAGTCAACACCTACCAATATGACTCAATCTATTTGTCAGTGACTTCAAGAATTTCTGTCATGTTTTTGTTTGGCCGCCCCTAAATTTCGTCCAACCTATTCCTATATCGCAAAGCATAGTTCGATGAGGCAGTCGGTGGTTAGGCATACGTAACAGATGTCCCAACCACCTCAAATGATGAAGTTTCTCTACTTCATCTATTGATCTGCCATCCTTACCTAGCACCCGTTTCCTAATAACAGCGCTGCTCACTCGGTTGTTCATAAGAACTGCAATCGAATATCATTTATCTTATTTTTAAATATTGAAACATATGTACAAATAGGGAATTGTTTAACTAAAAAGAAAATAACTACTCACTTCATTATTTCATTTTTTAAATGTTGTCAGCAATATTTATTTTATAACAATTAAACTTCGAAAAATAAAAATATAATTTAGTTATCTTAGTTTTGAAATCATCACCAACTACGAGCTAGTGTTGAATACACTGAAAAAAAAATCGATTTATTTATCAAATTTAATTTAAACTTGAATGATCATTATTTGAATTGAATGTTTCATTTCCTAAATAATGTAGGTGTAACTTACATGCTCTTACACCACTTTCAATAGTTGAAAACTTATTAATAATATAAATCCATTTTTCAAATAAACATAGGTATAAATAAATATAAACAAAAGCGAAAAACAATAGTTAAACTAATCAACAAGGAGATAAACTAATCTGAGATTTTTCGAAAAAATTTCTCTTATTTAGAATAGTCTTCTGTAAATCGTTTAGAATGCTTGAAAAGATGAATGATTCCTGTATTTAATATTGGCGAATTGATTTTTCTCCATAAAAATAAAACATAATTCCACCGGACACTGGAAAACAATTATACGTTTTACTGAAACATTCTACCATATTTAATTAAAATAGACAACGTAAACAGTGTTTTTTTCTTTCATAAATAAATTCTTGTCACTTATTGAAAGTTGGATGATTTTATTTTTGTTTTTCTCAGTGATCTTTGTGTATTTTGATCGAAAGAAAGTTCATATTTGATTGAAATGAATAATCAAAAATAATTTGAATATTATTTCTGTTATTGAATTTAGATTTGTATTTTCGAAAAATGAAATATAATGATTCATATCTGCATATATATATATGTATTGTCAGGTATACCGTTAACTAAACTTCACGTAAGACGTATGCTAGCATAAATCTACGTTTTCGTAAATGTTCACTATAAAAACACTTTCATATAAGTTCATATTTAATATTCATGATTATTTTAGGTTTTATTTAATCTCTTGTATTATTGTAACTGTTATGTTTTTGGCAGCTAAATAATTTTACGATGATCGGTCAAAACGTGGTGACCAATAGCCTACTGTCTAGCACAGTATGTTATTGATTATGTTGTAATATAACTACTAGGCTAACTGATTCGAAGCAGTGGTCATTCCTGTTTGTCCCTAATTTCCTTGACTTCAGTTTTGTGTCGGTTACCATTTATCAGCATGTTGTATGCATAGTTTTAGAAAAATCGATACTTTTCTTTGAATTGGAATGTGAGCTTTAGATATTGACATTTACTTTTTCAAGTAGTGGCTGAGATTTTGTACGCTCAAGATGTATAAAATAACTAATCACTGAGTTTTGATTAAAGCCATATTATTTAATCCTTGATGGTGAAATATTCCTGTAGCCACCTGTCAACCACATTCACCTACCTATTTAAGAGCAACAAACTTATCCGAAGTAAAACCAACCGCTATAGTTAATATATTTGTAATGATACTGCCTTAAAGAGTGTTCCATATTTTGTAAAAAATATAACTGTTAATCAACAAAGTGATCCTCACAGAAGTATCGAGAATATAATAATCAAGGAAAAAACTTTATTTAAATTAGTATTTGGCTCCAAGTAATCAAACAATGAGTGATGCTGCTAAAAATATGAATGAGAATAGTAATTAAACGATAACTGCATTGATCAAGAATGTTTATGTTTATGTACTGAAGCTGACTTCTACGCCGTTGGTCAGTAATGTCTGAGTTCTTTTCCTAACCTTAAATAGTAAAGGAACTTATCAAAACCACTTCCTCTAACAGAAATCAGTCAACTATTCTCAACAATCTGGCACAATATATGCCAGATACTCAACAGAAATCATGGACAGATTCATTACTTTGACTAATATCAACATAATTACTGCCTAAACCAATGAAGTTTTCAAACTTCTATCGCTGATCTCATCCACTTTAAGCCTTAGATGAATAGTTTTGAATAAGAGAAGAATAATTTCCATTCAATATTGTCACATTCCATTTTTTTCTTTATTTTATAAACAAAACTAGTTCAATGTTTGTTTTCTGTTTTTATTCGACAGCTCAGATAAGTTTACAATAGATTCGCCTCACAAAAAATTATATCCCATTAATTGAACAAATCTAATTAAAGATCTTTTTTCCTACAGTATTATTTATAATGTGTTTCATCATTCACATTTTTGAAAACAATCTCTACATAGGGAAATTAGTATTCGTTACTGTTAATATTTATCATAGAATATTTCTTTCTCTTCCCTTTCTTTCGGTTGACAGGTTACTGATACAGTTTTGTAATATAAAAACAAGATATTGACATCAGTAATTCTTATAGATAATGATCAGTAGGTTGTAGAAAAAATAACCAAACATTCATTGATATTTTTCTTCTGAAGAAATGAATAACTTTTTCTAATCATCATCAAAACCAATGACTGATTGTAATCCAATTTAACAATGATTATAAGCATATCAGTAGCTAATGAGTAAACACATGACATATTGTTCATGCTTCAACATTAATGTTTTATTGTAAATGACAGCGGAGGTAGGCAATGAACCATTGAACGATTTAATATGGTTTATCTGTAAGAATTCAAATCAGTAAACAAACATTACATATCTTCACGATTAGTAGATTTAAACCAGATTAAAATACACTGGGTCGTAACATTTCAAAAAAAAAGCAATAGATATAAGTAGAAATTAACGGAAAGAATATTTCATGACTAGATTTATTATTTCCAGTAAACTAGAGCTAAACTTGTTTCAAATTCCACAAGAAAAAAATTCCTATAAAAAGAATGAAAATATTTCATTGTATAAAATATTCGATCGTGAATAACGCTGAAATATAAGAGATTGACGAGGAAGGAATATGACACTGATGCAACACGAAAATGACATCACTGGTTGTATAGTAAAATAAATAGAAATAAATAGGTTTTTAAAGAATTTGATTATTTAAATAGTTATAACTTTATAATGTAAAGGATCCACATTCAAATGATTCTTTGAAGTCATGAATCGATCACTAGTAGACCACCATTAGAAACCCAGGAGCATTGGATTGCAGTTTCGTCCTAGAATGGGACTGACCAATGAAACTAAACAACCTCCACAACCCTATAATGATAATTATCGTGTGCGCACTAGTGACTAGCTTCGTGAAAGGATTCTAGGAATTCTAGTGAAAAGCCGTGACTAATGGAGTTCAACTATATAGAATATGAGGCACTTATCCACCGCAGACAATGTATTAGGTCGCGCAGTATGATGGATTGATTAAAGTTAGACACTGAAACATTTGGATGCTGGTCTAAAGTTTAAGCCTTCGTACGCCGGACTGAAGGTCCGATTGTTGCGTGTGGAGTTCATGAATGCATGTTGCTGATGATTCACATACTAGGACGAAATGGCCGTCCAGTGCCCCCTAGGTTTCTGATATTGATCGATGAATGACCTCGATGAAACTAAACAATCTCCACAATCCTGTCATGGCAGTTCAAATGTTTCTTGTGTTATCCAGTATTCAGCTAAACAAATTTATATGCAGGTATAATTTACTGTCAATATGAAGTATAATGCATTGTCATTTTATATAATTTACATAACCTTGATTCCATTCGTCGTTTGTTTGTGTTGTTCAAAAATGATACAGCTGGTTTTATGCCTCCTTGATAATATGGATATCTATTGTTCTAACACAAGCGATCCTCTGTATGAGGAAGTTATATTTATCTACCGGTTATAGAATATTAACGATTGAGCGAGTCTTGAATTATTAAGTTGATGAGTGAGATGCGAAATTCATTTATCTCAATATCAAATACTTTTTATATAGGTGTATCGAATGTTCCTCAGAATAACACCACTGCCTTTGATGTTCTCCCATAAAATATCACCGGTAGAAAATGAAAGACTTTTAATGATCTGACCAGTAGATTGGCCCAATCCTATTCAGAAAAATGGGCATGGTTATGAATTTCAAAATAAGTTATCGAATTGGCTTAAGTTAGTCTATTAAGCAAGACACCAGAAATATTTAATTTTAATTATTAAGATCGAGATACAAGTGGAAAATTTCATTTCCAGTATCTTCTGTTTACTCAGTAACTAATTTTTCTTTGAAATTTTGACCAAGATTTGAAGAAATTTTTGTTAGATTTTCAGTTTAAAGAACTCAATATAAGCAGAGCAATCTAGCTATGATTAATTTCTAAACCTGACTCCATATGAAGCCCTTCCTAAGCCCGAATAAATGAGAAGAATTAGGCACGATATCTCCAACCCCATCTCGTAGAAAACCAGTTTGCTAAAAATATCGCTAACCAGGACAAATAGTTCAAAGCAAATAAACTCTGACCTTTCAGTTAGAAAGTCTTCATTTAGATGAGTTTTAACGTCTCATGATGAAAGCCAAGTTCCTTTAGAAGTCACATGGCCGATGCCCCTTCTCACAACCAGATCAATATTTAGTTTAGGTACATGGAATGTATGCCCATTGTGGGATGCCGGACGAACCACTCAAGTTACTGTGGAAATGAAAAGATAACCTAGTGGTACTTGGAACCAGTGAAACAGATTGGACGCAGGTTGGACAAGAAAGACTAGCTTCAGGAGAGATGCCGTTATACTCCGGCCATACAGAAGAAAATTCTTTACATACACATGCGGTTGCACTGATGCTATACAAACAAGCACAAAAAGCACTGATAGAATGGGGAATTCATAGACCTATGATCATCAAAGCATCCTTCAAAACAGAGAAAGAGGGGACCACCATGAACATCATCCAGTGCTATGCTTCTATCAACGATAACAATGAAGTCAATGAAGATCGATTTTAAGAGAGGCTGTAGTCAATCATCGATTAATGCTCAGCAAAGGATTTGACCATTCTAATGGGAAATCTAAACGCCATGGTTGGAATGGACAACACCGGACATGAAGACATCATGAAAAGACAGACACTGTGAAAAAGAACTAAAATGGAGGGAGATTCACAAACCATGGAAACAGAAATGTGTTAAATCAACAGGAAATTACAAAATATAAATTACACAGAAAAATACCATTTTATTGGTTTATAATGCTATAAAGTTTCACTGCCTAATGACTGATTGATGAGTCATAAACTTGCTTTAGGACGAGACGTTTTTGAGAAAACCTTTGATTGGAAGTGGGAAATTTTTCTAATTATTAACGATAATTATCTTCATAAAAGAAATAAATATTATCATTTGATATTTTTCTTTCATCCAATACTGAAAGACTACAGAGATTAGACATTTCTACGAAATAAATGTATTGTTTAAGTAAATTGTGAATAACTTATATGATTGCGTATAAGGTGTATAGTAAGTTAAATGAGTTTAATGCAAGGAAAACACTGCATATTTTGATATCATTAAGATCTGGGATCTAGAACTTTTAATTGTGAAGCTTCCAGTATTGTTCTGCATAGTATGATTAGAAAGACTGAGATATTTTGAAACAATTAGAACTTTCACGTCTATCTAAGGAAGGTAATGATTATGTTGTACAGAATAAGAATTAAAGCTTCAAAATTAAATCGTTCAGATAGAAAAATCAACATCACCAAAACATTGACATTTCAACTACAGATATTTTCAACTTTTTTTCAAGCTTTTCATATATCTGAAAGAAACTGACCTCTCGAATAATAATTTCTATAAGTTATGCACACTCTTTTAAATAGTACCAGAATGTAACCGAATTCTCAGTCACACTAAACTATTTATACATTCGCAAACTAACTACTGAACTTTGAACTGATTACCAAATGCTTTTAGTCGTCCTCCCAACTCATATATCTTCTTTATAACTTCAACATTATTAATTATTCATTGAAATCATGAACCCATCAATTTTAGGCCATCACATAAAACCTAGAAGCACTGGACTCCTCAGCAGAACACATCTACGACCCCGTATGTATAAATCAGTCTTAAGACTCTCAGTGCCACTCGTGAATACTTAACCTCGTGAGTTGTTTGAAGTTTAATCCCATCGGATATCAACTAAGTGGTCTAGAGGTTAGATGTAAGACCAAATGTTTTGGGTTCGATTCACCCTTGTAGGGTAGTAAATAAAACTATCCAATGCTTTCAGGTATTCAGTGGCTTTCTAACATTGATCGGTTCATGATTTCATGGGAATTCAACAGTAACTACAACTTAAAGAATTCACTTGAATAAGATTTTCAATTCAAAGCTAAAAAAATTCTTAGGATTATTATCCTTCTATTGTAATATCTCAGACTACACTACACTGAACGTGTCCCAAACTACTTTTTATTATTTTTAATCAGTTGTAGGCTGGAAACGATCTCTATGTCGGCAAGTAAGCAAGTCATATATATCCTTAGTTAATTTAATAAAATCAACGATATATTTTGCTTCAAGAATTCCTTACACTATCTATATCAAAGCAAATAATCTATCAATAATGATATTCTTGATTTCAAACAAATGTCTAGACTATTGAATAGAATAATAATACATTCGGTCATTGTATAAATACAGTTTTAGCGTTTTGCTTTCATATTTGTTGATTTCCTCGAGTAGCTGTCACAAAACTAATGCCCTAATTAATTATGATTATAGACCATTTGGCATTAATTAAAAAAATATGGAGAGAGTAATAAATTCAACACAACTATGTCCTTTGTCTTAATCGCATTGATTTCGACAATACATTATACTCTATAACTGATTTTTTTCATGTGCTATCCGATCTTTAGATAAACTACCAAGGTATGTAAAGTGTATTAATAAAATATCAAACTTATGCGAAATGGCATGATCGTTACAAGTAACCGTTTTCAATATAAATTCCATTATTATATTTCAAGCATTTATAAACGAAGCATTATTAAAATGGTTGGAGAATCTTGAAGTGGTAAGGCTGTATATAAAATACTGTGTATCAAGAGCTAATAGATAGGCTATTCTCATGTACACTTAAGTAATCTATTATGTCAATTAACAAGTTCCTCTATTAAATGCAAATAATTTATTTAGATCTATCTGATCAATCAATTCTTTGCATAACCTATTGACATCAGTACAACAAACAACAGATTTCACTACAACCTCATAAAACACAAATAATTGTTTATTCTTGCATTTAACAGCCAGTTCATCTTGCGTAGATTTTAAAAGACAGTTTAGTAGCGTAATTTGTATATTATATTTACAAAACTGAGTAATTTTTAAATGTTTGTTGAATATAGTTTTCCTTTTTGAATTACTACTGTCAGTAGACGTTATTAATTTTAAACGGAATCTCTAAGTATATATCATTTACTCGTTTAAAAGTCTAACAGAACAGTTTTAAGGCTGGTTATCCTACTTAATGTTGAAGTCGGTTAATTAATTACAGGGTGTGTATCATTTTGAGTTTGCTGTTCTGAAATCCAATCAACAAAACAATGTCAACTGAGTCAAAAACTTACCTTTCGATTAAATTCACTTAAAAAAGGCTTAAATCAAGACTGTGGAATACTAGCTGATGCACTTTGTAGCTGTTTAACGTGATAAATTTTCATCTACAATAAATCACCCTTTCCTACGTTTGCTTGACCTAAAAAATATATAAGTCTTGCAAAGGTTATTGTTGAATATCCTTTGACTTCGCTGAGATTACTAAGTTTCGCATCAAGTTAGTGGATTTAGACAGGCATAGCACTTTCAGCCATTGTATTTCTCTCTGAATGTTACAAAGGTTACGCCGACTATTCAGGTATTCTCAGGTGAATACAATCTAAGATATATCGACCAGTTTGTTCAGTTAGATTATATAATGATACCTTTTAGGACACTTTCGATTGTTCTTCAGAATGAACTCACTACACAATGCCGTTGTCCCCGAAGAGTTAGGAAGAATTTTTCGAAGAAAACCCTGAGGAGAGAATAAAGTTTCTTAAGGGGTCCAAGATGTATTAGATTTTAAATCGATAACTTCATCTCATTTTTTCTTAGAAACCACAAAATACTGTGAGATCTATACTTCATTACTTGATTGATTGATGATACAAACTATTCGAATAGTAATGTTTGATTGGTTTCAATGATGAATAGTAGAAATTTTCAGTCCTGTTTTCAGGTAATTATTATTTTAAACAAAAACTCTTATACATAACAATGAATTTTTATATTTTGCACTAGAATAATTAAACGAATAATATCTGAAAATTTAAGCAAACTTGAATATCGTTACTTTTGATACTGAGTAACAGTGAATTGTATAACTCTTGAGTATGCTTATAGTTCAGTCCGGCCATGTTTCTCATCCATACAGTAGGATGTGGGACAACCGAGTGAGCAATGTTGTCGTTAGGTATCGAGTACAAGGTTGGAATAGTAGATCAATTGATGAAGTATTAAAACTTCATCAGCTGAGGTGGTTGAGACATGTGTTACGAATGCGCAACCACCGACTGCCTCAACGAGCTATGTTCTGTGGTGTAGGAGTGGGTTGGAAGAAGGCTAGGGCGGCAAAACCAAAATATGGCAGAAATACATGAAGTCATTAACAAGTAAACTGAGTCATGTTGGTAGATGCAGACTACCTAGTCGGGGTCCGTGAGACGAAAGTCGCGAATGGTCAGAGACCTTGGATGACATGGCTCAGAATCGTTTTCAATCGCTCAGGTACATCTACTCTTTGTGTTCTTCCAAATCCTAACCTCCTGAATTCCTCATCATCTTTATCTTTCTCTCGCTAAATAGATTTCACTGAATTGTACATCTTGAATAATATCTTCGAACATTAATCCTCTCAATAACCTCTAATACTTCTATTATCTCCACCCCCATGAGATTTAAACTGACAGTTGCATCTCTGTGCTAATGTGGTATGGCAACGTGAACTGATGTACGTACGTACGAAGTTCTACATTGTAACTGACTGACTGACTCAGTATTCATGATATCATCAATTCCCAAATATCGAATTTGTTTACTGCATTACTCAGTAATTACAGCCATCATTTATTCAATCAGCTGGATGCATATTATTAATTGAAGCATTTGTATTTTCATACTATTGTATGAACGGAAAATTGATAAATCCTATTAATCTAATTGCTTGACCATTGAATAATAACACTAACTGTTAATGAAGAAATTTTCTAATAAATTAATTAACCGAATAATAACCTTAAATTCAATTGTGAACAACCTGCAAATCAATTACGCTTTCACTTACAGGATAACCACTTGACTTAATTTTTCCACATAAATGAGCAAAAATAAAAGAAGTAAGTGTCATTTTGTCTTGAAAAGCATCAAATCCGATTAAAATTCACTAAAATTACTAAACAGTATGAAACTGTATGATGACTAACGCTTATTTATTCAGAAAGAAATGAAATCACATTCTTGATTTCCTAAATTTAAAATCTGATGGTCACTTCTATATGTTAGTGGCTGAGTTAAATTCGACGCAAGGCTCATCACTTAAGATGGCCAAGAGCTGACCTTAATTCAGACGAAAGACTAGATATCCTATGAAATAAATCTCCTCTTCACTTTCCGTATATCATACCCAGGCGAACCCCGTTTATGGGACAGGGGTAATAAGAAGCCAAATATGGTTGGATTAGTTTAGTTCAATCAGTCGTTCATGCAGTAAGACATGAGAATGCAAAGCCTACAAGCAGAATGAAGCAAAGTGGAGAAGATGAGTGAGACAAACCAATGCGATGATACATGACTAAGCATTTATTGTCAAGAAATAATAGGCTTATATGTGATAGGCATGAACACACGCACACACACACACACACGAATAAACACAACAAAGATTATGAGCGAACAGTAAACAAGGTAGAAAGATGTGCGAATAACTCAACGAGAATGGATTGATTAAACTGTTCAAAGCTTGTGACAAAACATGTAGATCTGACAAACTTGTACACACGCTATCACATCAGTAAATACTGAGTCATCATGCTCTTGAACTCATCATGGATATTTGTTATTCATTATTTTTAAGCATACTTGATAATCTATAAATTTCCATGTCAATAAAAAGAGTGGACAACAAATGAATCCACCTCCCTAGGAAGTTTATCACCTTTTGTAATCATAAATTATACATTAATTAGATTGATAGCATTTCACAATTCGAACATAGTATAGAATTAATTGGTCAATCAATCAATAGCAACGTAGAACTTCGTACGTACATACGTCAGTTCAAATTGCCATACCACTATAGCACATCGATGCAATTGTCACTTCAAATCCCATAGTAGTAAAGGTTCTAAAAGTGTTAGTAGTAATCGTAAAGATTAGGTTTCGAAGATATTATTCGAGAAGTAGAATCTAATGAAATAAACTTTAAAAGAAATAGATAAAGGTGATAAGGAACTCTGAAGATTAGGATTTGAGAGAACACAGAGAATGAATGCACCTGCGCCATCGCAAATGTTTTTGAGCCATGTCATTCAGGATCAGAATTAATTGGTAAGTATGATAGATGTACCAATGTGCATATGTTATCACAAGTTTGATGTTTCAATCTTTTGATCATGATATTATAGAATTCTCTTAAAATTATTTCGAAAATTTTTACATGCATTGAAACTTAAAATCATTATATAATTTGTATAATTTTATAAATAAATAATTAGAGATTATTCTTATTATTTATTGACAATGATAACTTCCGTATGACCTTGATTATTCATGTATACGACGTTTATGTGACAAAAACACTGAATTGTAAGCCATCAGTAAGCATAAGTTTGACAAGTCATTATAAAATGTCACATTACTAGGAGGAGTACTAATCATAACAATGAGTGATTTTATAGTCAAATTTTATTCAATTATTATTATTATCAAAGCTTACTTAATGTTGGAAATTTGGATAGAGAAAAAAAAATTGTCCAATTGGCATTCACATAGTTCATTTTACATCAATAATTACTAGAACAGTATAGCAACATTTGGATTTTTATATGACCGAATGTTCTTGGTTCGATTTCAATGTGCCAGGTCATAGATGAGCACGTCCATTGCTTCCATACTTTCAATCTTAGCCTACAATTCATCGATTCATTAATTTCAATCGAAAATTTAAATTGTTCTACATTCAAAAATGCAATATTGTTAGTAATTATTTCAAATGAATTCAGTAACTGATCCTATTTTTAAAAAAATATTCATTTCACCAAGAGTTTATATCTAAATAGAATGTGATAATCATGTTACTTGATTCCTTCACATGTTGATATTAACGACTTCAATCGATCGGTTGGTCTTTGTTAGTAAATATAATGTATCGTAATCAAATTGCACTGATTTATACTATTAACTCATAATTATTCAGAAGAAGTTGGAATGGTAACCAGAAGTGAACACCTGACCCTCTACACATGAGCCGTACAACAGGAAATAGCGAAATTAAAGGTGTATTTTAGAAAAGAGGAATGGAATTTTTAAAAAAAATATTCACTATCATACTAGTGAATTCGTCAGTTTGTAAAAATGAGAAAAAGCAGCTGCTGTCACATCATCCTTAATATGAATTGTGTAATATTCATGACATTGACCTGACAGTAAAAGGGATTCGCTTAAGTTAGAACATAACAAATGACAGTCACAGACAGTTACAAGGATATCAGTAAACACCTACAAAAAATATTTCAAATCTAAAAGTGTAAATGCTATAAAATTATTTGATCTGTTTCGTGCATTGTTAGTGGATTTCAACATTTAAAACAATCATTTACAATGCAATGATTATAAGATTTATTAATTGAAAGATATAATAGATGATCATAAGCAGAAAAAAGACATTTTTCGATAAAAAAATTTCCGAATATGGAATCCAAAATGTTATGAAGCATGGGTCTATCGGTAAACACACTATGAATCGGATGGAAAAGTAGACCTTAAGATCTAGAGTAACTTCTATAGAAAAGCATGCCAAAAAACACTAAATAACCATCACCTACTTACACCATATAAACGCAATGAATACAAACAATAAAGATAATAAGTTTTTCTCAAATGTTCAGAATCGTACTTGAGTGATACTTAGCATTGTCTAGATAAAAACGCTTTCCTTCTTTGGATTGTAAAAGTATTTGAAATAGTAACAATAAATGAGTAATATTTAGGCTGATATATTAACTTAATCGACAACTCTAGAGTAATCATTTATCAACTGAGTAGTAATTCGGGTAATTTAATCAACCCCAAGATATTTATTATTGTAGATTCTACAAGAATTCAACAGTAATTTTACTTCATCTGTGTCATACAAGTACAAATTGTTTTACCAGATATGACTATTCAAAACTGGAATTCCTCACTAATAAATTGCCTACAATTCTCTTCAATTTATTATTTCCGTTAACAACAGTTATAACAATATGGATAACATATCAGTTATTCGCAAAAATAAACTACAGTGTTTGTTTGTTTTCTTTTGACTAATTCACATTCTATTGTTGACACCTTATTAAAGAATTTCTAACAGGATATCATTATCATCATTCATGTGCATACATTGTGAATGATCTGAATCTGTATGATGTATATCAGTTGGAAAAATAATTTTAATTAATTGAATAAAACTCAGAAAAAATTAATTTTGTTACGGGATATCAATTTTAGTGACTGGAGCGTGTTAATTATCATAACTAATAAGGTAGAATATTAAGAATCCGTTTTGTTATATAAGTGAATGTATTCTCAACTGATATGTATACGGCCTACATCTTTTGTTTTATATGTATTCTCCTTTCTCTTAAGCAAATACGTGATTTCAGTTTGTTTTCGGATTAAGTTAACGATTCTGCTATACCGGATAGATGGCATACACATTTTGTCTTAAAAAAATGCGAACATGAAAGCATTCATAAGTTAACGTTTTTGATAACAGAAGAAGAAAGAGCAGATGACGAAATTTCCTTTGTCAACGTTTTAACCGGTGGAACAAACAGGAACTTTGGAAGCGGTTATGCAGGAAACCAAGTAATGAGTAATTACTAATAGGTAACAACAGTAACAACTGAGCAATGCACAAAAAAGAGTCAAATCTAGTCGCTAATCTGAAGAGTCAAACCCAACGCAGTCCGTCTTTCACAAGAACATATCATCATCAACAGCAACGTAGAAATTCGTACGTAAGTACATCAGTTCAAGTTGCCATATCACATTAGCACAGAGATGTAATTGTCAATTCAAATCCCATAGTAGTAGAGGTAGTAAAAGTGTTTTCAGTAATCGGAGAGATTAGAGTTCAAGAATATATATATATACCCAAACAGCTATCACATAATACAACTAAAGAATCAATATACAGTTTGAAAAGCAACCCGTGAAACCAAAAGATGGTTCATCCTAACATAAGTAAGGAATGTCTCAGAAACCATTACAAGAATACTTATCACCTTTGAAATTGACGTCGCTCATTAGTCCACATAATCTCTTCATTTCATCCCATGCAGACCAAAAAAGTAGTATTGCAAAAGAAGACAAATCCAATATCATCTACAAAATAAATTGCATTAACTATGAGAAATATTTCATTAAAGTGAATGGATGTTCCTCTTCACCTAAGCATGCATGAATTTAGTTTAACAATAAAGCCACAGAATATCAGTGCACACAAATAACCATAAATATGAATTCGGTTGAACAATATACTTAAATTATGAATTGGAGAGACTCTAAGAATCAGAAGGAATTTCTGTCGGTTTAAGGGATTCAGAATGTAGTACAATATTAACAGAGCAATTTTAAACACTGAATACGAAAATCAAGGAAACTTTCAAGTCAATGTGAACAGCACATTGGATATTTCATTCAATACTATTGACAGTTATTGAAATTACAACTCAACAATATTCATAGATCTAACTATGTATCTGTTATATTATTTTACGGATAGTTATTCTTTAATCAGTCTACTTTGTACGTAATAAACAATAACTTTTATTCCGACAGAATTAATTATGTTAAGTATGATGTAATTCTGATTGACCGAGAAATTCAAATCATCAAATTTTATGTGAATTAAGGATATCATCATATAAATTAAAAAAGTCTAATATTTTAAAAAATGCCTGAAATTAGTTTTAAGTAATGACAGGATAATTATGCAAACGAATGGAATGGAATACATAAACGAATGAATGATTTGACTACTAAGAAGAATCAATTAAATTCATGTATGAATTTTAATTAATTAAAATTTTTTTTTATACATTTGATTAAAATTTTTTTCCAACTGATATACATCATACATACATACATGTATAATTGACTGATTGTTAAGTGTTGATTTTGAGCAAAAAATGAAATGCTTATTGTTTCATATTCACGGGATCCGAATATCACACACACACACACACACTCACGTATTATGCAACCACAAAACATAACGCATTACACTTATCATCATCAATTCCAAGCACCAAATTACCAAAACCACAACACTAAGATAGAGAACGAACTGACCAGAAACTTAAAAAAGAGATCAACAGTTAATTCTATTAAACACATACGAGCTAATTAAACCGATGAGTACTCATTTACCAAAGTCATATGGATTACCACAGGTACAGAAAGCGAACATTGCAATGACGTCAATTCTGGACATGTACGAGTCCCTTAATCATACTGTAGTAGGTTAGTTTTTCACCATTTTAAAACCAGCCGACAAACAGCTAGTGAGGCATAGTATTTATTAATGACGTATTCAAGTTCGTCCATAAGATCAAAAACATAAACACTTAAGAACAAACAGTGATGTCCACAGACGTAATATCATTGTTTACCGATGTCCCTGCCACTCAGGGAGACGGTCGAGTATTTCGGTTAATAGGGACATAATTAAAGAATTGATATTGAAATGTACCATGGACGTAAACTTCAAATTCACTGGTAGAATATATAGACAAATAGAGAGATAGTTTAGCGATGATTTCACCACCAAGTCCCATATTGGCTGACATTTTTTCGCCAAACTGGAAAATGGTCCACATGTAGGCACATCATAGTGATAAGTTTTAATTTTACTGTCAATATATGGACGATACGATCATTCTCCGTAAAGATCATAGTTACATGGTAGGAATACTCAAAGGATCGGATGAAGTTCATCCGGCGATTAAATTCACATGAGAGGAAGAAAATGGAGGTAGAATAATAGTTCTAATTGTTCTAACTACAAGGAGAATGAATGGCTCACTAAAAAGAACCTTAAACAAGAAAACTACTTGGGTCGACCAATACACAAGTGTTCTTAGTTTTTCTCCTTGACAATATATAAGAAAGTTGATTAAGACAGTTCGAAAAAGAACTAATACTATATGTCCTCCAAATATGGTTGCAGAAGAAACAATTACTTTACGAATTACCCAGGAAATAAAATAGGTATCCTGAGAAGTTCATAACTAAGATTTCAGTGATGAAAGACTAGCATAAGGAATTCCAGGTTGTGAATAAAATCTCCGTATATACACCTACAATTTAGAATTGATACACCTAGAGAAATGCTATACCACAGCTTTAAAGAGCAAATGAAAGAACCTTTAATGCAACGAAACTAAAATTAATGTTTTCAACATGTTTGATGGTTTGACTGAGATAATGAGATAAATTACCTACACTGGCAGCCTCTTTTTGTATTTATCAATTCAGCTGTTCCTGTGGCACAAGGTAAATCAGCGAATGTTTTCGAAATTCGTATTCTCGAGCTCGTGAACAGATCCCAGTGTAGTTAAGTGTCAAGGAGTCCTGGAATATCCCTAAGGAAAATTTATGGAAGCCAAGAAACTCCAGGAAACGTTTCGCCCGACCGGCAGTGAACAAAAGCTTTGCATAAACATCTAGAAAGTGGATATTTAGCTATATAGCTTCTATTTTAGTATGGTTGTCGAACCTTCCAGAATTTCAAGGTCGTGGGTAACCGCATTAATAACCTTATTTTTCTGTACACAAACTAACCTTGTAGTTAAGCATTCATCTCGTACATTGCACCTTTTCCCCTGTATTCAAATCACACTGTAGGTTTAGTCTGGGGATATTAGAAGCGGATAGGAATTCAGATATTGAGTTCGTTTAGCGGACTTATGATTTAGCAGAGATAGAGTTAAACCTGATATCAGCTCAAGTCTAGCTCATTTACTACAAACAGATTACAGCCGATACTGAGTAATCATTTTCAATAATATACTGTTTTAACAGCAATCCTTCAGAAAGCTGAAGCAATAGCTATTTGAATCATAAAGCAAGAGCTTTGCATCCAGAAAAACGTTCAACTAATCTTTTTACTTTGGCCGACTTCTGGTCTTATCAGTTAAAAAATCATTTGATGATAATTATCTGATTAATGTTCTAACAACCTCCCTCTTAGCATTCTCGTAGCTTAGACTTATTCACAAATCTGATCATTTCAATTACAACGTAGAACTTCGTACGTACGTACATCAGTTCAGGTTGCAATACCGCATTGGCACTGAGACACCGCTGTCAGTTCAAATCCCATGGTGGTAGAGATAAAGTAATAACGGCAAAGGAGAAGATTAGTGTTGGGAGATATTATTCAAGAAGTATAATTCATTGAGATAAATTTAAGAAGAGAAAAATAAGTATAATGAGGAATTCAGAAGATTAGAATTTGAAAGAACACAAAGAGTGGATGAACCTGTGCCATTGCAAACGATTTTGAGCCATGTCGTTCAAGGTCTCTGACCATTCGCGACTTTCGTCTCGCGGACCCCAACCAGGTAGTCTGCATCTACCAACACGACTCAGTTCACTTGTCGGCGACTCCATGGATTTGTGCCATGTTTTGGTTTAGCCGCCTCTAGCTTTTTTCCAACCTATCGCTACATCGCGAAACATAGCTCGACAAGGCAGACGGTGGTTGGGCATACATAACACATGTTCTGACCAACTCAACTGACGAAGTTTCAACACTTCACCTATCTGTTTGCTATTCCTACCTAGTACTTGTTTCCTAACGACAGCATCGCTCACTCGGTTGTCCCAGGATATACAAGCAATGCTTCGAAGACACCTGTAATCGAATACTAATAACCTACGAATAACCTCAACTCTTACCGGCCATGCTTCACAGCTATAAAGTAGAAAGGAGCGAGCTGCTGAGCAGTACACTCGTCCTTTAGTTAGCAAACGGATATCTCGCCTAATCCACAAGTGACGCAAGTTGGCAAAAGCCAGTCGAGCCTTCTGTATCCGTACTGAGATTTTGTTAGTCACCAGGCCATCAGCACTGATGAAACTCCCGAGATAAGTGAAGCGGTCTACACACTCGACTACTTCACTCCCTATCACTAATTCGGGTACCGATGTAACCCAATCTTGAAGCAATATTTTGCATTTCCAGGGGGAAAACCGCATACCGAACATGCTTGCATTGTTGCTTCGGGTGGTCAGAAGACTCTGCATTTTGTCAGCGTCTTCACCTAATAGGACTATGTCATCAGCATACTCTAGGTCAGCAAGCGTGCCTCCTGATAAAAGATCCACACCCGAAAAGTCAGACGAAGATAAGGTTAACTCTAAAAGCAAGTCTACGACAAAGTTAAACAGTTGTTATCAATGTCATTATAACACTTGCAACTTTTTGAGAAACTTTTTCAGCACCCACCCTTTTTCTCTAATATGTACATCATTCAAATTATTTAACATATTACATGTTTCCTGATTTGTAATAACGTTATTATCTCTCACACCCCATGTTAACTATGTTGATTCTGACTATGAATTACACAATTTCATTTTACACAGTAACCTACTCAAGTGAACATATCTCAACCATCCTAAATTCACATGCTCTAATTTGAAACAATGTATTTCGCATTAAACCTGGACACTTCTTGGATTATTAATTTGGATTTTATATCTGTAAATCTTGAAGGGACCTTGTTGGCAAGTATTTTCGTTGTTCATATATCTGTGTTTTGACATTATTATTAACCTTTTCTGCATTTCAACAATGTGATATAATATGCCTGGGGAATGTTGTGACTTAGTAGTGATTTACCAAGTAACTATTCATCGCCTTGACTTTCAATTAAACTTTCTGAGTAAAGCTAAGCGATGCAACATAAATGGACAAGTTCAGTTCAGTGCTATCTATTTCTTACACTTGTTGAATGTGTCGGATTTAATAACCGTATTGAAATACTGATATATCATTACATATAAATGCACGTTTACAAACGTAAATTCACATAGTACAGCCAAGGCAGATATAAAACTTCAATATTAAAGATTAAAACAATTCACTCAATTTTGTTTTTATCAATTCTATTTTTCTCAATTGATCAAAATGCACTAATTCAAATCAATCCACAACAATTCATCAGCAGTGTTCAATATTTTTTTAAATAGTATACAACAAAAGAATCCTAATAAAATGTTTTTGTTTTTTTTTGTTTTTTTTCCATTTTATTGATCTTGATCTGTGTTGAATTGGTTGTTTTTCATACATCTTCCTTCTTATCATGAACACAATGTTCATTATCTTGATAAGCCAAATCTTTACGTAGATTCAATTCTGTATTGTAATTTTTAAGAAAAAAAAAAGAAACAAAAAAGGAATCTAAATAAATCCTTTTTAAAACAAAAATTATGTTCGATTTAGTCAGATCGAAATTTTAATTTTTACATTACAGTTAACACATGTTATTGTATTTATTGCAAAAAGAAAATAATTTAAATGTGTAAATAGTCCCATTGAATCGATTCATTTAAATATCAGTATAATTACGGGATAAATTTCATTGGAGATTGAAAACGAAAGATAATTAAAAAATGGGGAGCAAATAGATCGTTTTTTTCTTGTCCGAACTATTCAGTTGTAATTCGATATCGATTCATTAAAGATTATTATTTTATTCTACGAACTGAGAGAAATCGGAAGTATGAACTAGTGATCATGAGATTTGAGTAGTCTGGAATCGATATCCGGAAGTGATTTGACTGTCTTTTAAAGTGAATAAGACACGGTTTCCTGATAGTGACAAGAACACAAATGATCAATTGAATATAGTCCTAGTGTGTACATAGGTTTACTCTCGAGTGGAAGCCTGTCATTTGGCGGAATTCTCCCATTTTTGAACATCGAGAAGCGTGTCACGCTCATATGATTTTGAGATAGTGAAGAAAATTTGTAGCTCAGGTATCTTCGGATGGCAGTTTGTGCTGATGATATTGTTCAGAAAAACAACGAAAGCTCCACAAACGAAACATCCAGCTTAGAGAACGAAACACCACAACATAGGTTTACTTTTTAAATCCCAGTGCGCCAAAATACTCAACAGTTAACATGATCAGAAAAATTCTTAACATCAATCATATACACAATATCTGCAATAATTCCATTGAACAATGTATCAATATTAAAGTTGGACTTGATCATTTCCAATAAATCGAGTATCGAATATAATAACAATGAAATAATTGTACTTTTGTGATAACCAAATTTCTATTCACTTCGATATGACAAAATAATTTAAACTCGATTTTTATACAAATTTAAACAGAATTAAACAAGATAGGACAGATCATTTTTAACGATCTAAATGATATGATTGAATAAGAGATGGTGGAGAAAATTTGAAGCTCAGATGAATTGACTACGGTGGTGTTGCGATCGCTGAGCTCAGAAAAAAATGATCAAATAAAAAATATGTTACTATGACTTCACCTACTATAAACATTTTTTTCAACATCGACGAGTTCCATTTGAATAACCGTAGTTCTGATTAACATTTCACAGTCTTCTGCAGTTTTTAATAACTATAAAACGTATCAAACAAATAAAACAATAGAAATGTATATGTGTGAACATTTTAGTCTCAGACGAGATCAATTATGGACTGAAAAGCATTGGGGACATCTTTCACTTTGATACTAAGTAGAAATAATTCAGATTCAACCGAAAAACAGTAGTTCCTATGTGAATGCTTTTAGTGGTCCGCGATTCAACTCCAGTTGGACGAATGATCGAGTGTGAGATGAAATAAAGCTTCTTTTTCATTTCCGTATATCATACTTGAGCAAACCCTGTTTGTGCGACGGCAGTTATAAGAAGCCAAATACGATTGTACGGACGAAACTATTTCATGCGTTTATTTAAGCTGACAGATAATGTGACTGAAAAGCGTACAATCAAAAAGAAGTGAATCGGAGGAGAGTGAGTTAACTACAATGAGCTGAAGATGACTAGGTGTTTATAGTCAGGCAATAATAGGCTAGACATGCGATCAGAAAGAAGTAAGCATGCACACACACATGCAAATTCAAATATACAACAGTCGATACTAGTATCGAATAATTTAAGCGACTAATCATTAAAGCTAGTGGAATGAATAAATGATGAGGTGCCATAGGATGACGAGTGGTAATTGGTAAGAAACCGAAATTCAAAGATTCCTGACGCTTATCTCCAACTTTATCATACGAACACCACTGTTTATATTAAGAAATGTTGCAACGATAATCAAATGTATATAGTAGGAAATAATAAACTTCCGTTTGATCAGAGGATCAAATGTTATATTTTAATAATATTTAATAAAATAAATGCAATTAAGAAGCCAACTTCAAGCTTATGTACACAGTTGTGAGCTGTACTTTTCCTACTTCTAATACCTAGCTGCACTCAAGTAAGCTCGGATCATTGAACTTAACGGTATATATATATATATATAAGTATTTTATTCACTGAACTACAGCTCAACCTATCTAACACTAAGGTTTATGCATGGGTTTTCAAGTTAGAGGGTTGGAAGCAGTCAACAAGAAGCCCCGAATCTATGTTTTGTAATAGCATTGGTTAGTAAAGTGTACCTGCAATCTTGACAGAAATGATACTCACTGGTAGACTCGAATTCGATCATCAGTACCAAAATCTGTCGGTTATGCTGGTGTAAAAGGCAAGTGTTTAGTGATCACACTATCAATCAGTCTGTCAGTTACAACGTACAACTTTGTACGTATGTACATCAGTTCACGTTGCCAATTCAGTGAGATAAATTTAAAAAGAGAAAGGTATAGGTGATGACAAATTCAGAAGATAAGAATTTGAGAGAACACAAAGAGTGGATGAACCTGTGCCATTGCAAACGATTTTGAGCCATGTCGTTCAAGGTCTCTAACCATCATGACTTTCGTCTCGCGGACCCCAACCAGGTAGTCTGCATCTACCAACATGACTCCGTCCACTTGTCGGCGACTTCATGAATTTGTGCCATGTTTTGGTTCGGCCGCCTTAGCTTTCTTCCAACGGACTCCTACATCACACTATAAATTACGAAAACGAAGAAAATCATCTAACATGACGATCATCATCCGAATACCACTTAAACTAGAATCAGTAAAATCAAATGTTATTGTGAGCGATTCAATAAGCAAATGGCTGTAAAAAAATCATCAAGATAAAACTTAAAATGATAATTGTGAATGTGATCTATGCTTGATATAAACTGACTCACTTCGTTTATTTTCTCAGCATCAGTTTCATTTCGATTAGCCCTGAACTCTGAATTAATCTTTTCTCTGGTGGCTAGACAGTAATATTCGCAGGCGAACAGACACACACAAACGTTTTGATAAATAAGCAAGACAAAATTTATGTATAACTGATAAATAAAAAACACACATAAATGATTAACAATGAAGCAAATTGATCAAATCAAAAACTTCTTATTCAGATATTCAGAATAACGAACAGGACTGAACAAAAATTATTTTCAACTAGTTTCTCAACATGGCTTTATGCGCTAACTACTCCAGATAAGCCCATAGTGCCACCTTTAATATTAATGATCATATGTATTTTGGAATATACAATAAAACAAGTACTAATTAACTGATGTGTAATAGATTTTCATACTGTTGCAAAACACACCAATGTATATTTATTGTTGACTTTACTATTCTTGTGATGCATAAACAGAATCAAGCATATATACGATGTGTACCGTTTCAAGCTGCCACAACACATCAAGAGAAGCGAGATGTCAGAATAAATAGTACAAGCAATAACAGTATGTGATGGTAAAAAAATATGTAGAAAAAATATAAACCAACAAGAAAATATGAATTGGTGTAATAGAAACTAAACAAATCATTAAAAATTTAAGGTAACTAAGAAGTTTGGGATGGGATAGAATGTAGAGAGTGGAAGCCTCTGTGACCAACTCAGAGCCGTATTACGCAAAGTCGCCGGCGCTATTAATCATGGATGAAACAATCAGACTGGAAACAGTGCCTTTTGTTTTCTTTCGCAAAACTCATCTATCGATAGCGTTGAATACCATTCTAGCATTATAAATTATATCAGCCTGTAGTGAGAACTCTAATTCTAATTCCTGGCCCTAGACTTCTAACTTCAACTTCTAAACTTAATTTCTTGCACTACTTTATAACCCTACTTAAACCCCAGTAGATGATTGAAATTTCTCAAAACCACTTTAACATTCCTCAAAGGTTGTCCGTAAATTACAGGAATATTTAAAAGATAAAATTCATCTATACAATCTAAGATGCATTAACGCTGATAAAGCTAGGTTAAGGAGAAAGTTAATCAGAAATGGACAACGTTGATGTATTTAGCAGGAGTGCACACTGGAGCAAATTGATACACTTCAAATCAAAACAGAAACAGGAATTTAACTCAAAAAAAATTTAAAAACCGAAACAACAGTAGCATCAACGATGGTAAAAGGTTAAAATATAGAGAATGAATAAAGTCTTCAAGTAAGACCGAAGTGAAAATAATAATAATAATAGTGACGAAACTTAGACCTCTGAAGATTCGTCAGTCAGTCAGTCAGATGCAACGTAGAACTTCGAACGTAAGTACACCAGTTCATATTGCCATACAACATCAGCACAGAGATATAATTGTCAATTCAAATCCAATAGTAGAAGAGGTAGTAAGGGTATTATAAGTAATCGAAGAGGTTAGGATTAGAAGATATTATTCAAGAAGTATGATACAGTGAGAAAAGTTTAGAAAGTCAAAACTAGAGGTGTTGAAGAATCCAGAAGATTAGGATTTGAGAGAACACAAAGAATAAATGCACCGGCGCCATTGCGAACGAGCCATGTCATTCAAGGTCTCTAACCATCGATTATTATCATCTCGCGGACCCCAATCAGGTAGTCGACAATTACCGACATGGCTCAGTCCACTCGTCAATGACTTCATACATTTCTGCCATGTTTTGGTCTGGCCGCCCCTAACTTTCTTCCAACCTACTCCTACACTACAAAACAAAGCTCGACGAGGCAGTCGGTGGTTAGGCATACGCAACACATGTCCCAACCAACCTCTGAAGATAAACGAAAGAGGATAAATCTGTGCTACCGTAGTCAAGGTAAGTTTATCCGAAGGGAAACCGTATTTGTTCATTTAGTCAATAGATATTTTTCACTAAATTTTTATGAGTATGATACCAATAATTATCAATTACTAGCCGGAATTAAAAAAAAAATTGAGATAAAATCTTTGAACTAAAAAACTCTGATTACACTTATCAACACTTTAACATAGTTTTAAAGAAAGTTGTTTGAAAACACTAATAAATCACTAAGATAATTAAATTATCAGAGTCAGATTGTGTCAAGAACCATAGATATGTCTATATTGAATTGACAATTGTAGAAAGTAAATAGTTTGGTTTTATAGTAGCTTTTTTGTACTTTTCCAACCAACCAATCAATCAGTCTATATGAATTTACAATTTGAAGTGAGCGTACATTGGCCTAAGTCTTTGTATTTTACTTAAGTACAACAAGAGAAGAAATAAACAATATAATAGAACATTAGATGAGAAATTTTATTGAAATTAATGAAAATCTAAATTTGAATAATAAATACTTACAATAAAAAAAATAAATACAATCGAATAATGAAAAATTGAGAATGATTAATTGAGTGCAGAGTGTTAGATGATGCCCCGCTGTGATTTACTTCACATCATGTCATCTTCATTCACCAGCTCAATATTCAAAAAGGTTTTCCATTAGATATAAATTTTGTACAAAGTACACTGAAATCGATATCTTTGCAATCATAATACTACTTTACAAGAAAAAATCTCTACACAATCAAACAACTCATAGGTTTGTCAGTAAGTCAATTATTAGACTATGTGCCCAATTATTATTTTCGATAATTAGTTTCTTCTCCAATTTATTTAATCACAGTGTTATAAATTATTATTGTTTACAATAATAATTTTTAAAAGATAGTGTGAAATGAATAAAAATCAAAAATTATCGATATAAACAATTAGATAACAGATTTTCAAAAATAATCAAAAGAATCTATGACCAAGTTAATTGTCATCAACTTTTTTACATAAATGCACAAATACAAAAGAAGATAAAAGTTTGAAGCATACAAATACGGAATTGCCTGAGAAATTCCAACATAATCATTACACTCAACATAATCATTGCAAACTATGTTTAACTTGAATAAAATGTGAATCAATTCACAAAACCAATTAGATAAAAGTTAGGAATTTACTTTGTAATGCTTCAACATCCCCTTTAAATACATTTTGACATGTACGATGAAGTTTTTTGAATATAGTTAAAGCCTAAAAATATAAGAAGAAAATTAGTTTATCATTTTTGTAAACACGACTAAATTAGACAATTTTATTTAGTCAATAAATATACGTTTTTGTTCAACAAAAAAAAAAACAGAGCAAAATTATAGAATAAAAAAAGACATTTTACATTTGTTATTTACTATTCCTACAATAAACTTTCGATAACTACTTCTTAGAAAAGATGACAAATTATCAATATTGTAATGAGTGTTGTTTTATGGGAATCGACGAAAAGAACACACAGCTGTTTACTTTTTTTAATCAAAATTATAAATTGACTAAGAAAGTTTTGTGAATAATATTCCAATAAAAAGAAATCAGATTAGTTGACATCAAAACTAATGGTTTATGATTGGAATGGAAATTTGAAAGATGTCAAACAACCATTGTTGAGACAATAAAACACAGAGCTAAGTAGTCAGTAGTTATTCTAAGAAAATAATTATCTAAATAAGAGAAACAATAATTCAATCTTCCGCTGAAACAATTCTGTTATTGTAGTATTTTTTCAAATAGCAATTAATTTTTTTTTAAACTGAGGTTTTACATTCAAACAAGACTGAATATACTTATAAAAGTTAACATCTTTGAAAAAATTAAACAACACAATAACTTTTCAATTTTGATCAGGTTGAGTTATTCACTTGAATTTATAATATTACAAAGATAATAAGAAGATTAACTATGCAAATAAACATGTCAAATAATTGTAAGATTAATTGTTTTCGTCTTATGAAATAATTCGTGTGTGTAAACAAACAGCTCCGCCTGTAAATCCTTCGGGGCTACTTCCGGTCCCAAGCCAGGATAAAGGAAGAGGGTTAGGCATGGGGTTGTCGAGCCAATCCCGCCTAACTCGCTAAAAAACGCTAACCAGAACAACTAAATCAAACCATTTTAACTCTGCCCTGCGAGTTGGAAGAAGAATTATGACGTCTCGTGATGAAAGCCGAGTTCCCTCGGAGGTCACGAGACCGATGTCCCTCCTCACAACCACACCAACCATTCTTTTCGGTACATGGAATGTTCTAACATTGTGGAAGACCAGAAGACTAATTCAGGTTGCTGCAAAAATGAAAATATACAATCTGTAGGTGCTTGGAATCAGTGAAATGCATTGGATTCAGGTTAGACAACTAAGACGAGCTTCAGGAAATCTGCTGTTATACTCTGGTCATGAAGAGGAAAATGCTTCGCATACACAAGGAGTTTCACTGATGCTGTCAACAAGCACAAAGGCACTGATAGGATGGGAATCTCATGGACTCAGGATCATTAAAGCATCCTTCAAAACAAAGAAGGCGGACATTGCAATGAATGTCATCCAATGCTACGCACCTACCAATGACTACAATGACGACGTTAAAAATCGATTCTACGAAAGGCTGCAGTCAATCGTCGACAGATGCTCATCAAAGGATTTGACGATTCTTATGGGAGACCTGAATGCCAAGGTTGGCATGAACAACAATGGATATAAAGACATCACGAGACGACATGGACTAGGAGAAAAGGAAGAAAATGATGAGAGATTCGCAAAATCTATGTGTCTTCACCAAACTGGCCATAGGCGGCACAATATTCCCACACAAACACACACAAAGTCACATGGATTTCATCGGATCACACTACTCAGAACCGAATCGACCACTGCGAAAAGCACCCAACTGCGTCACAAGACAAGCCCTTTCTTGGAACCCTCAAGGTAACAGGAAAAGAGGAAAGCCAATGAACACATTAGGCCGAGAAAAAATTGGACAAAATTGGAAAGGGAAGCCCAGGACAGAGTTGGTTGGAGAAAACTGGTCGGCGATCTATGCTCCTCTGCGGGTAACAGGCGTAAGTAAGTAAGTGTGTAAACAAACATTTTTGGTCAAACAAATGTCAAACACTGAAATACGTCTTCAAACAATTGTTATGCATTTACACTTATTTCAAAAATTTAAAACTTACTCGTGAACGCTGCATTTCAATCATATATAACATGACATCTATAAAAAATGTAAACAGTAAAACAATATGAACAAATAACAGAACGATTTTAAGCAAATAATTGTCACGATTAATGAATAATGATTTCACAATCAAGTAATAAGAACTATGAAGGATTTCAGTTTATGGTAGATGTATTACGATGAAATTAATTATAGAATACACTAGAGGTCATTGGATCTAAAGTATTTGATTAAATTCGAGCTGTTAGCCGAGTATTATTATTAATAGTCTGTATACAATAAGAATGTAGCTTAAAGTCGAATACATGTATTCACACTGAGTCACTGTTCTGTATAAAATTGGTGCTGGTTGTGAAAAACTAATTACAATAGGAGGGAACTGTGTAATAAAAGACGCCTATCGGGAATACTAATGGAACTACTAAAAAACTGTTATTACAATTTTGTTTTGAAAGCAAACAGTTCATCAATGAGTTGAATATTTCATTCGTAGAAAGATTATTTGGATATGTTCTAGCATCCAGAACACGTTTCAGTCAGTATATAGTGAGTGATATTTGAAAATTATCACCAGTTATACTGACTACCAACATTTGAACATTAAACTAAAAGACGAAATGCAATATTTGCTCATAGGAAACATTGCTATTACGCTAAAGAAAAACATCGATTCATATTGTCACAACCATAAGCATAGAATACACAAAAAACCGAACTAGATAAATAAAACATACTATTTATTTTATAGCCTATATTGTAATTCATTTAACCGGTAACCGATTTATTAACTCTACTTTTTAATTACATTATTTGAATGAAGATCAATGTTAGTACCCTGCAATAGGTGATGAGAGATTCGTACAGTACAATCTATTCCTTGAAATCGGAATGACTGAACCATTGATTGTAAACTAACTACTGATACATTTCTAGTACAAATTAAGTCATGTATTCACTTATACTGCTGATATTGTCAGTTAGGAAATAGGTAAACATGAACTTAATCATTATTTAATAACAAATAAAGCAAATAATTAGTAAATAATTTGAGAAACTTCAGTAGAGATGATACACTAATTGATTGTGTGCATAGCATCCATTCAATGAAGGGAAACAATCATTGCATTAGTTTTCAAAAAGTTGTTGAATTGTTTGTTTATTTTTTTTTCAACACAAAACAAAACATAAGCAAGAAATCGATAACATGGAATTTTTTTATTATCAACACTGTTGTGAATATAAACAGAAAGAAATACTCTGAAACAAAATATGTAAACAATAATAATAACAATAGAAAAAAAAATAAGCATCAACAATCAAAATAAAATATAACAAAACTAAAATTATTAACATAGAAATGTAAACATACAATTATTGTCCAAACAAAATACAGATAATAAACTGACAACAAATAATTATGAAATAATTCAATAAAGAATGAAAAACAAGAAATTTAAAGAACAAATAAGATTTGATGAACACACAGAAACATGAAAAGCATGATTGTCAATGAAATAATGATGCATGATGAGTAGAGAGGCATTCAACATCAATCATAACTCAACATTAATAAATAGTCAGTGGAATTTAGTAAAACAAAAAAAAAGTAAATTATGCACAACAGGGAAAGAAATGGTTATATTTTTGTGACGAATTTCATCAAACTAACATGAATGGTATTTGAGTAATTTGAAATAAATTGTTTTAACCAATTAGTATGGTGAATATTATTCAATGTTCGATTAACTGACAATGATAGGATTGTAGTTCGTCTAGTGAACTTATTTGTCCAATGTCCTAAAGCAAAGAAAGAGAAAAATAAGTACACTTTCACATACGTACAACTGACTAGTTGATTATTATGTAAACAAACAGTTCAATAAGATTGATCATTGAAGACGAAGTGAGAGAGAGAGAAACCGGAGTGGCCCATTGTGTCATACATAGAGAGAGAAAAATAAAGCAAGGCTGTTTCAAAACATCATCTTAAAGAATTACTCCTTCGATGGACTTTCAGTGTGTAGTTTAGATTTAATTCTATAGACAAATTGATGGTGTACCGATAGGGTCACCCTTTTGGTTTTCTCTTGGCCGATTGGTGCTTGGCTAATCTGGGAAATACTGTAATTAAAATAAAAATTGAGGTTTTTC
This sequence comes from Schistosoma turkestanicum, assembly GCA_944470395.2. Classification (NCBI taxonomy): domain Eukaryota; kingdom Metazoa; phylum Platyhelminthes; class Trematoda; order Strigeidida; family Schistosomatidae; genus Schistosoma; species Schistosoma turkestanicum. The sequence continues at coordinate 44,105,339 of OX103971.1, forward strand.
ATCTTTACAGAAGATAATTAGATGACACTATCATTTGTGATGAAGATGCTGACCAAAATAATATTTTGGATAAGATTAATAGATCCTATCCATCAATTAATTTCACTATAAAATCGGAACTAAACGTTGAATTCCACTTTTTGGACATCCGGCTGAAAAGGAAAACAGATGACCCTACACAGGAAACTGACTTGGAAGAGCCAATATATAAATTTTCAGAACTGGGTTGCACTGAGTAGAAAGAGCAATTTGATAAATTACTTAACCTAAACGGCCAGAGGAATCTGCATTGATGGAGCTATTATTAACGAACTAGAGGAACTAAGAATATTTACGACTAATTGGTATCCTCCCAAGTTCATTGATATAAATATGAAACTAAAACAAGCACGAGAAAAATCAGACTATTGGGTTCGTCACTAAGTATGCTTAAGGCTATTACGAGTTTACCTTAGTCAATACACGCGAACGAGACAATTACCAGCGTCCAGATAGGCTACCTTGAATCCCAAAATAAAGTAAGAAGGCTTTGAAAGCGTAGAAAGTATATTCTACAACACCCAGCAATCACAATACCATCAAGCACACAACTCTCGTTTATTTATACCTCATAGGAACGTCCTTGGGACAGTTACCAAAATAGCACACTAAAATACACAGCAGCCAATCACAGCCATGGATTTTCCTGGTGGGAAATGATTCTCAAGGTCTACTGATCAGCCCATGCTCGCAAACGTGAAATCCAAAATAAGGCATTTGTCAAGCGAGTTCTGGGGATCTAACATCCCCAACGCAGACGTACCACGGGAAGGTAATTTTCATGAAGAAATAATTCAAGGAGAAACTGATGCTGAGATCTCGAAAAATAGACTCCCCAGAACTCTAAAGAAAACCTAGTCAGTTGAACTCTGCATCATTTTTTCTAGCCAACCTATGATTTAGGGATATGTCGAAGATAAGATTCCGCTTTGGGTCAAATTAAGAAGTATTGACAAGTGTTGTAAACGCGGCTACGTAAATCTTCAGTCCTAACGGCGTCCAATTCAAATATCACAAAACGACCCAAAGGCTTTCCCAAATCTCCTAGAAATCAGAACGTAACACCGTGGCAGGAAGATGTTTATTGGGTCGTAACAGAAGAAGTAGGCAGGGGAAACGGAATTATTAAGTCTTCCAGATAGCGCGTATTTATACACTAAGGTCGAATAAGAAAAAGCATCAACGTCCGTGACATTGACAATTTAGGACGACCAATAGAAAAGAATATTTGAATGACATTGACCGTCCAGATGACCAATAAGAGATAACATTGAAGTATTTGACCCTGACGGTAAGAACGATCAAAATTTCGGCCAATAGAATTCGACCAATAAGATTGCAGTTCTAAAAATAGTATTCTTAGGATATTTGGTGAATATCCTAACACCTCCCTCTGAAAAAAAAGAAATTAATAGCGATGCAGCCGAGGATTTATCTGAATTTTCTTTGGTTGTTTACGTTTGCGATCCGACCACCTTCTAGATAGCAACTCTGAACTTGGAGGATGTTCTGCTTGAGTAGATGACTCAGTAGTCTCTGTTGGAGTTATTGTCGGAAGTTGAAAAGTATCCAACAGTAAGTCGAGTGAGAGGCGTTTCGTAATGTCACCCTTTTTATCAGCTTCCCTTGGCCTTAGTTGATTATGGTGCCTGGTCCAAATATCTCGGCTCACCCTGACATCATACATTACGTTCCCATGTTTCTTAGTGACTTCACCCTCTATCCATCTATCATATCCGTGTCTGTAGTCCCGCGCATACACTTTCGCACCAACTTCATAAGGCATTCGCGTCGTCTGCATTCGAGGTCTTTGTTGGGCCAATCGCTTAGGTGTCATCGCACTATGAACTGTTCGTAGCTTCCGTCCCATGAGCATCTCAGCAGGGGATTTGTAGTTTGGTAATAAGTCATGTGGGGTCGTCCGATACACGAAAAGGAATTTTTCTATGATGTCGTATGTGGTCCCCTCCCCTCTTGCTTTAAACATGGCTCGTTTAAATGTGTCAACGAACCTTTCGGCTTGTCCATTAGATTGCGGGTGATATGGCGGAGAACGGACATGCTTGATCGAATTTTGCAGGCAAAACCCTTGGAATTGACTGGATGTGAACTGCGAACCATTGTCTGTTACTATTGTTTCTGGAAGACCATGCTGACTGAAGATCTGCTTAAGAAGTTTGATGGTTCGAGTTGTAGATGGTGGGGAAATCGGCAATATCTCCGGCCATCTGGAGAAAGAGTCAACCAGTATCAGATATGTGGTGCCATCTAGGGGTCCGGCGAAATCAATGTGCACTCGTGACCAGGGTTTTTCTGACTTTGGCCAGGGTACTGAAAGTAACTTGGGATTTTTCGCAGCTGTTTGACACTGTGAACATCTTCTGACGAAATCGACAATGTGCCTATCCATGTTTGGCCAATATGCATATCTCCGAGCGATGGATTTCATACGGTTTATCCCTGGGTGTCCAGAGTGAAATTGGCGTAGGACCTTGGGACGTAGGGTTGTTGGAATTACTACACGGTCACCGAACATCAGACAGTCGTTAACAACACATAGAGCACTGCGACGATTCGCTAGATGTTTCATATCACCACTTAGCTGCTTAACTGGCCATCGGCTCTGAACATACGTGATCGCTTCTTGAATAAACGGGTCGTCCCTGGTAGCTTTTTGAATATCTTCAGCGGTAACAGGCATTGCTCGAATGGCATTCGCTAAGAGTGTAGCACTGGGATCCTCTTCTGCTAATATTGTAGCTATGACTGTGTCATCATCAGTGGTGGAGTGGCTACTGATAAGTCTGGACAGCGCATCAGATATCCTAAGAATACTATTTTTAGAACTGCAATCTTATTGGTCGAATTCTATTGGCCGAAATTTTGATCGTTCTTACCGTCAGGGTCAAATACTTCAATGTTATCTCTTATTGGTCATCTGGACGGTCAATGTCATTCAAATATTCTTTTCTATTGGTCGTCCTAAATTGTCAATGTCACGGACGTTGATGCTTTTTCTTATTCGACCTTAGTGTATAAATACGCGCTATCTGGAAGACTTAATAATTCCGTTTCCCCTGCCTACTTCTTCTGTTACGACCCAATAAACATCTTCCTGCCACGGTGTTACGTTCTGATTTCTAGGAGATTTGGGAAAGCCTTTGGGTCGTTTTGTGATATTTGAATTGGACGCCGTTAGGACTGAAGATTTACGTAGCCGCGTTTACAACAAATTTGGCGACGGGTTGGTGACTAAATATGGATCCAGCTACATTAGAAAAATTGTTTGCACAGCAGCTGAAGCTGATGGAGATGCTTACTCAGACGCACATCTCTTCTCAAGTCTCATCTACACCAACAATTCCTCAGTCAGTTGATGGTATGACCAGTAGTATTTCTTAGTTTCTGTATGATCCTGACGCCAATATTACATTTGATACTTGGTTCATGCGTTATGAAGATCTTTTCAAAGTTGATTTTGCTGACAAAGATGATTCCTGGAAGGTGCGTCTCCTCCTTCGAAAACTTGGTCCGTCAGAACTGGACAAGTATCGCAACTTCATTCTACCGCAGAACCCACGTGACAGATCATTCGATGCTACGGTTCAGTCCCTCAGCAAACTTTTTGGGGATCAGCATTCTATTTTCAATACACGTTATCGTTGTTTAAAACTAGTCATGAATGAGTCCGATGACTTCTTGACTCATGTTGGTATTGTCAACCGCGAGTGTGAACGGTTCAAACACAGATCCCTTACGGATGACCAATTCAAATCACTCATATTCATATGCAGTCTACAATCACCCAAATTCTCCGACATCAGAACTCGATTGCTTAACCGCCTCGAACAAGACCCAACACTGACACTCGATGCTATCGCTGATGAGTACCAACGCATCACCAACTTACAGTGTGACAACACTTTGGTTCAATCTGGGAGCCACGGTGGTTCCGAAGTTCACGTTGTTCAGCAACAGAACAAATCTTCTAGATCGAAAACCTTTGGTCGTTCGAATGCCAGTTCTGTTTCTAATCACTCAAAATCAACGCATAAGAAGCCCCCCTCACCATGTTGGCACTGTGGAGACTGGCATTATGTGAAATTTTGTCCATTCAAGCAGCATGTGTGCAATCGCTGTCAGAAAATTGGTCATAAAAGCGGTTTTTGCCAATCAACCCGATTCACTGGCCGGCGAAATTCACAGTCGCAGCGTCGTTATTCCAAAAAGCCGGTTGCTGCATCTAGGAGTTTAGCAGCAGTCTTCCACACCGATGCTTCTACTCGACGCAAATTTCTGACCCTCTCGATCAATGGTCAGCTGGTTCGGTTGCAGTTGGATACTGCATCAGATATCACTATTCTGTCAGAAGAGACTTGGCGAACCTTGGGTCAACCACGC